>PVJC01011219.1:0-41964 GCA_004026665.1 Murina feae
TCGAGCCTCACTCCTGGAACTGAAGACTCCTTACAGGTTCTGGGGTGGAGTGGGGAGATGAGGGGGAATCCATTTAAACCAACGGACTTGGAAGCCAATGGAGTTTGGTCGCCCCATAGGCGGGAAGGCATGTCATGTGCTTAAAGAGATGTTCTCACAAGTTCTCGCAGGTCCCCTCGAGGGCCGAAGTCCTCTGAGTCCCTCCCAGGTGATGTCAAGCAGACACATCTTTTCCAGAGTCGGCGCTCTGGCCACGAAAGCCCTGGCAGTGGGACGTCGGTCTTCGCAGCCGGGGAGGCGCTGTACGCCTGGGAAGCATCTCCCAGACCTCAGAGGGGGGCCGTGGTGGCAGACAGCATTTTAACAAGCGATGCTTCAAATGCAGGCACTTTTATTGCAAAGACTTCCTTTTCCAGCCAGGGGGCAAAGGTGTGATCCGGTCAGGCGGGAGCCACGGCAAGAGTGTGTCCTGAGACGCGTGTTTTCCGTGTGTCCCTTTACTGCATGTCGTGGATCCTTTTCGAGGCTCGTGAGGGACGAGGAATCCAAAAGAAAATGCGGAGCGACCAGAAGTCACGATGCCTGTTTTACATGGGGGGGGGGGGGGGCGGGGTTCACAGCTTCCCTCTCTCCCCTCCACCCCCACTTCCCAGAGCTGTCCGATCATATGCACGTTGAGAAAAGAGCATTCGGCCCGCGCACCGGCGCCGACCCGAAAACTATTTGAAGTTAAAGCGCGTTGCCACTTTCCATTTTCTTCACAGCGTTCTCCTCCGCTTCTGCTTTCTCTTTAAAGAAAAAAAATTCTGACTTCAGCAAACTTGATCCGTGTGCAACAAGCTAGCCCCAGCTCTTTCTTCCTGTGCTGCCGGAGACAGCCTAGGAGATGCCCAGGAGGAGGTGCCAGGAGAGGGCCAGGCCGCGGGGGTCTCCCATGTGGGGGCATTCCACACCTCTCTCCCCCTTGATGCTGCTGGACGGACAGGGCTCACGGGCTCTATTCGGGGTGACAGCAGCCTGGGGAGGCCGCCGGCAGCTCGCGTTATGGCAGCCGCGGGAGGGCATGGGAATCAGAGGCCTCCTGGCAAGGGCAGCAGAAAGCCATGTGGTGAGGGCCGCGGGCCGGGCCGGGAGGAAGGAGCGCACAGCTTCCCTCCGCCGGGCGGCTTCCTGCCTCTCCCTCCCTCCACGCAGAGGCTGACTGGACTCCACGCGGGGGCAAACACCGCATCAGTTACTTGAAAGGAAGCCGACCCTATTCCTGAAGGTTTGGCAGCAGAACTAGTCATTGTTGGGAAAGGGGAAGGAAAAAAAAGGCGCATGAACTCCCCTCGCTCCCGTTTTCAAAGGCCTCTTGGGTTGGTGATGGCGGCTTTTTACAAACAAACAGAATCCGTAGGGACTCTCCTGAGCCCCCCAATAAACGCGACCTTAAAGGCTCGCAACTTCATCCTTCGATCTTCACTCCGAGGTGGATTCAGGCTGCAGCCAAGACGGACCCTCCTGACCCCCTGCCTCCTTTGCAGTCCCCAGAAAGGCAGGTGGGGAACTTCCTGGCCCATGTGCAGTCCTCGCGGATGCGGGCGCCTTCCTGTCAGGCTGATTAATTTGGGGCCACTTCAGTTTTGCTAACTTTCATCCATAATGGGCGCGCTGACATTTTTATTTGAGCCTCTTCTGCGCCGTCCAAAACAACCTCCGAGGGCAACAGAAACCGCCGCCTAATTGCCAGCGAGCAGCTGTTGCCTCTCCTCCGTCCACAGCCTGGTTCCCCACCAAAGGCTTGGAGCTCAGAGCCCGTGGAAAAGCACGGGCCAGGGACAGCGGCGTGTCAGGTGGATTGATTGAATGGCCCCCTTGTTCCCGACTGGCTGTGTCTAAGCTGGAATTGGGGCCAAACAAAGCCCTTCGCATCTAAATATAGTGTTGGTTTGGCCTCGGGCCCTCACTGTCTTGTTTTCATTCTTCCCAGCTCCAAAACAAAGACGGGGGAGCTCTGCTTCCACCCGGATTCTTTTTTCTTTAACCCAGATTTGCATATTCCTGGGTCAGACTGTATCCTGGAAATGGAAGTTCATGCACAATTAATCTGATTATCTGGTTAATTGCAGGCTAACCAGAAAACTCTGAAAAGTCCTTCCTAACCCCAGAGGCCGCTGAGACTGTGTTCGGACACTTTCTTACAAGCAGGAACTGGGACATCTGGGTGCACAGGTCTCCAAGGGGTCAAAGGTGGCACCTGTAGACGCGGCCCAGGTACCTGGACTTGCATTTTCTGCGCCGCCCCTTCCGGGTTCGAAGCGGGTTTTTGTACTTGGGTAGTTCCTGCTTGTGCTCCCTGCCAGCGGGATTTTTAAAAGTTGTTTTCTTGATGACAGGGCGTCAGCCGGTCTTCAGGGTCCCACACGGGCCATTGTCCTGTCGGCCTGGAGGTCCGGGAGATTGGGTGTGATGGGCAACTCTACGGGAGCCTTGCTTTCCTGTCATCCGCTGCTCTCCCAGGGCGGGCGGAGCTCAGCGGTTCCAATCCTGGCCGGGTTGGCTTGGTGGATAGAGCACTGGCCTGCAGATCAGACGGTCCTGGGTTCGATTCTGGTCAAGGGTCGATACCTCGGTCACAGGCTTCTCCCTGGCCCAGGCCCCGGTGAGGGCATGTGCCAGAGGCAGCTAATGGATGTGTCTTTCTCACATCACTGTTTCTCTCTGTCTTTCCCTCTCTCTTCCACTCTCTCTAAAAATGAATGGAAAAATATCCTCGGGTGAGGGTTCACAACAACACCAACAACATGGTTCCAGATTTTGGAACCCAGATAGCTGAGGTCCTGTTCTTCGGTCTTGTGTTTCAGTGCTTTGTAAGGACAGCCCTGCCCAAATGTTGGCAGAACTGAGGCAAAAGGAAAAGGAAAGGGAAGAACAACCACTCGTTTAAAATGATTTATCTTTTTTTTTTCTTATTATAAAAGTCTAAGAACTTCAAAGGATACAGCAGAGTAAAAGACAGTGAAAACGTCTGCTCACGTCTTGTAGAAGTAAGTACTTTGCGTGGAAAAAAAAAGGGCGTTGGGCACAGGCCTGGCGGAGGAGGGGGCGTGGCCCTGGTCTAGATGTGGTCACAGCCAGGCTCCTCCATCCGGGCCTCACCCTCCCACCTGCTTCCCCTGCCTTCCAAGCATCACAGAACCCCTGCCAGCTGCCCGCTCCCCTGGAAGGCCCGGACGGGAGCGGTGCTATTCAGGGACATCCACGGATCACGACAACCCAATGCTCCTCGGCCCCAGAGTGCTATCTTGGGATCAAGCTGGACACCAGAAACCTGCTCGTTTCTGCCCTATTTATTCAGCCCATGGTAAGGCGTTACACAGCGTACGTGCGGTCAACCGTCAGCCCTTGTTGCTGCCCAGCCTCGATGGCCTTGAATCCTCCCACAGCGGGGCTCTGTGACGCACCCCCAGGCAGCTGGCGTGGGCACTTGACAGGTGCCCATTCGCCTTCCTCTTCTGGCCCCAGCTCTTGGGATTCCGCACGTGCTTTTGCTCTCCCGTTGACATTGAACTTCTGTTCTCCTTGCCCCCTTATGAGAGCCCTGGGTGTAAAGTTTACTTTAGAAATGAAGCATCTGGAACAACGTTCTGACTGCACGCTTGAGGGAAGTGAGGCTTTGTCATTGGTCGTCATTCCCCTTTCACTCTTGCTACCGGGAGGCTCCGAGTCCAATCTCCACGTTCCGTGATAGCACACATTGTGAGCCTTGTGACTGCCCGATTGGCCGTCCCCTTATATTCTTGTCCCGAGTGTTTCGTTTCTATTATGTGTGTGTTGGGTTGTGATCTTCCTCCTATCCAAGAGGCCAAGGCCAAAATAAATAAATACTTAAATTATAGAACGGTGCTGCCAACCTAGTGTCTTGGGAGCCCAGGCCTCAGTCTGAGAGCTTTCTGTTCTCCTTCTTGCTTAGAAACGTGGATGCCTTTCACTCTCCCTGAGAAGAGAGGCCGGCTGCCAGAACCGCGTGAGCGGAGCTGCAGAGGGGAAACAAAGCTGGGCCGACAGCCTGGATGGAGGCAGTCTTTCCTTTCAGTCTTTGGAGAACGTTGCTATGGCCCATTTCACAGATAAGCGAGGGCAGACATGAAAAAGGACTCAGCTCCTGGGCCCCCAGCATGGGTCTGAGTGACGGGTCCCCACCGTGCCCTGCCCCCAGACCCCCTTGGCTTGTAATACGGTGCAACCTTGTGCCTTGGAAAGTGCCTCTGTGCTCCCGGCCATGCCAAAGGCTGCTGGGAGCGCGCTGAAGTGCTACTTTCTTCAGCAACCGGCATCGTTAGGAAAAGCATGAACGCTCTGACCAAAGGCCGGGCGGTACCTGGCTCCCCCACCCCCGCCCCCACTCAATATGGAGAGCCCATCTGAATAGACAACATTAGAAAAACATGCCCAGCATGGCTGCTTAAAATTCACAGCTGTCAACATCAAGTGTTTGGTGTGAGAGAAAGAATGCATGAAACAGCGGGTTAACAAAGTAGCTGCCTGCATAGGGGAGGGGTCTGGGCGTCTGGGGCACCCTGGCATTGTCTGCCGGGTTTTCCGAGGCTCATTTGCATTCCAGGACAAAGGTTCCCCATCGGAGACCCTTTCTCTCCGTCCTCCACCGCCCTCCTCCCTGGAGAGGCGCCTGGCCATCCACAGTGAAGACCCTCGGCCTCTGGCCTCCGGCCTCCCATCAGAAACCTCCAGGAAGGAACACAGATCTGTTATTTTAACACAACGCGGTCACCAAGTGCTGTTTTCACTGCGGAGGAAGCCGGGGGAAGCCGAAAGAATGGGGCCTTTTATTTGCAGGAGACACTCCAAGGAAGCGGGTGGAAGGAGAGGCCGGCGTTTGTGAATCAGATTGTTAGAGAAAGTGCAGCCTGTGGCCTGGGAGCTCAGCTGCCAGTGCCTCCACCGTCAGCGCCCAGCATCGGAGGCCTAATGGGGAGCTGATGACACTGTTAGCCTACTTTCCCATCACAGAGCAAGTGCACCCCCTTCCCCTCTCACACACATACACACACACACACACACACATACAAACTCTCTCACACTCTTCCTATCGCCTGGGAGAGAAGACTATCTTTTTGTTCCAGTTTAATAAACAGGACTAACAACAGAAAATGCAGATTTATTCTTTTTCCTATTACGACTGTATATTCGCACCCAGGACCCACGCGTGCGTTCCACGGGTGCTGACGCCGCAGCCCATCAGCGAGTGCGTCCGGTCCGCAGATTCTGAAGCCGTGTCTTAGGGTTCCTGTGAGAAGTAGCCGGGGTGTGGCCCCAAGAAATGTTTAAGAAATACACCGAGACCAAGGCCGGTCTGACATGAACGCCGGGGTAGAAGCCGTATCTCAGTGGCAAAGGCCGGGGCGGCCTCGGAGGCTGGCATTCGGGACTCAGGGGCTCCAATCGCCAGGCTGCTTTCTAAGGGGGTGACACTGGAAGTGCCTCCGCTCCTTACTCTTGCCCTTGAACCCAGAAACCTTTGGGCTTGGAATTTGGTGTTGCCCGCTGGGCCGTTGTTCCGCCCTTGGCCCAAGTGACAAAGATTGTGAGGACTGGGGCCGGCACCCTGACCTATCTGGCAGGGAGTGTGTGGGGGGTGAGGGGTGGGGGAGGAAGCCTGGGCTCTCTGTCACCTTCCCTGTCCCTCCCCCTCCCAGTGTCCCCAGAAGAAAGGGTATGAGTCCTCCTTTCCCGAGTAGATGGGGGAACAGCACAGGGAAGATGACTTAACTGAGGCCCGGGCACCCAGAGGACACTGATTTCTGAGGCCATGGCATGAGGCGCCGTGAGTCTGGGGGTGGGGACTGTCCAGCCTGCTCCCGAGAGTGGCCCCATGATGTAACCCAGGGCCTTGACCCCAGCCCTTTAAATCAGGGGCTCCCCCTGCCATTGTTGCTAATGGCCTTACTCCCAAGCCTGAGGGGCAAGGGAAATCATTTTTCTCTTTTAAGCACCAAAGAAACCCTCCTGTGTAAGTAGTAGAGAGAGAGGAAAAAGTAAATCTCCCGGAGCATACATAATCTCCCCGGGTCTGCTCTGCCCGCCCTCCCTGGCCTGCAGAGCTAAGCCTCCAGGACAGGACGGTGTGTGGGAACCTGAGAATGTCCCCCTCCATTTGGGGAGAGCATGCTCGGGGCCGGGGGCGGGGGGGCTCTCTGTGGCATCTTCAGAACTCCGCCTGCGCTTGCCTCTGACTGCCGTGGGTGACCCCGGCCAGCTGGGCAGCGGGAGACTGGTCTTGCCCGTGCCTGGGCCTCGTGCCACGCGGTCATACACCTGCGTCCGAATGAGAGGTCACATGAGGTCATGGGGGCGCGAGAGCCTTGTAACCGCTAAAGCACTGGACAGTGGCGGCCTCTTTCCATCCTCGGCCCATAGCACAGGCCCTCTCCTGCCAAGGAGACTGGGAGCCTTTTTTGTTTTTGCCTGAGTTTTTTCATCGTTAACAAATATCTATAGAGCGCCTACCACTGACCAGGCATTTTAAAAGCCTGAGTCAGCGCATCCACTCCCCTCATCCCTTGCAGAAGAGCCTTCACCGAAGTCTTCTCACGGTCAGCAAGGTGGCCCGGGACCTGGCCCCGCAGCCTTTCCCGCTTCGCTTCCCTTGATTGACCCCTTTCCCCGCTGTCCTGGCTGGTGCCCTCCTGGCTGCGCCTCAAACACGCCCGCTTCGTTTTGACCCGTAAGCCTTTGGCTGTGCAGTTACACCTGCCTGGGGGACACTCACCTGCTCCAGTCTCTGTTCGACTGTTGCTTCCTCAAGGGGTCACGCGTGGCCACGCTCTCCATGCCTTTCCCGTCCCTGGCCCTGTCCGCCCTCCTGCCTTGCTCTCAGGTTCTTCGTAGCTCTCATCATAGGATGAAGTGGTTGGAGAACTGTGTGTGTGTGTATGTGTGTGTGTATTGCTTGTTAGAATACAAGCTCCCTCTGAGGTGTATCTTGCCCATGGCTGTGCCCAGGGTACCCAGCGCATAGGAAGTGCTCCACAAACGTGTGGGATGAATGCAACCCACTGGGGATGCAAAGATGAAAAGAAACCAAGGGGCTGACAGTCCTGCCCTTCATCTGTTGGGATTGGGTTTAGAAGGGAAGCAAGAGTAATCCGCAGGTCGATGTTTTCTTTGTGACTTAGTGTGAAAGACTCCAGTTCTGTTTTCAGATAAGATGGCTCACATGAGATTGAGGACCTGGTGTCCAAGGTGCCTCGGATCCAGGAGTTTGGGTGTGAGAAAAACAAGGACCACCTCAGAGACTTCAGGGTGAGCGCGCACCGGGAGCCCCCGCCCCCTCAGTGTCCTTCTCCATGGCCAGGTTGGCATAACCCAACCTCTCTTCCTCCTCCCTCTGTGTGGGTCCAGTGAGAGCTGCCCAGGCCTCCTCTCTGTCTCACTGAGGAGTCGAAGCGTGAGCCCCACACCCCAGATGAGCCAGTTGTACTCTTTGAACCCTAATCCAAGGGTGGCCCATAGCCATTAGCCTGGCCAGCCCTGGCCTTGTCCTAGGGATTTCCCAACTGACACGGGAGAGACACGGGAAAAAAGGTTTTCCTCTCCAGTCAAAGCAGTGAGGACAGGAGGCCAGGGACAGCCATTAGCGAGAAAGTTCTAACTTCGTGGCAACAGCCGCAGGAGAGGGATGCAGGAGGACGAGAGATGGTGATGGTGATGGAGCTAGTGAGAGACTCCACAGCCCGGTTCCATTTCCACGTCCCCCTTTCCAGAAAGATCTGTGCCGCGCCATCCCCCCTTTCTGCCTAAGCTGCTCAAGCTGGGTTTGTTTATTTACTTTATTATCAACCACAAGTGCCCCGACTACATTTTTATTTAAACTAGCTATTTCATTATTATAATATAAGCACACACATTTAGTTTAAAAATGCAAACCCTCCTGGAGATAATAACATGAGAATTGGTCTTCCTCCCTGTCCCTCCCTCCTCCCCCCCCCCCCCCCCCCCCCCCCCCCCCCCCCCCCCCCCCCCCCCCCCCCCCCCCCCCCCCCCCCCCCCCCCCCCCCCCCAGTCTCCTGCCCCAGAGGTAACCAGCAACCACTTGTTAAACTGATTACCCTTCAGACTGTCATTTGACCAACTTCTGGCAAGCATTTTGAAAAGCAGCAGAAAATCCTTTGTAATTTTGATTTATCTGATTGTAATATATATTACTCCTGGAGATTTCCAAACAATGGGTTATTCAACCATTTATTTCAGTCAGCTTTGTCCGCATTAGTAAATGTTTTGACATGAGCCATTTATTTCGGAGATGAATGATTCATCGGGGTATTTCTCAACAACATAAAATAATACCCTGGGTGAGGGCAGGGCCAGCTTCTTGGCAGGGGCCGAGCTATTCCTTCTCACATTCCTCATTCCGAGTATTGTGCGCTGCGCCGGGAGCGGGCGCCATGTGTGTGGAATGGGCGAGGAGTCTGGCGAAAGGAGGCCGGGACCGCAGGGGCGAGAGAGAAGCTTTGTGGAGCGCTTCCCGTGCTCCGTGGCCTTGGCAGGTTCCGTGGCCATGCGTGGTCACCGTGGCCCCGAGCGGCCCTTCTCCCGGCCCCTTCTCCTGCTCATTCTTTTGCTTTGCTTTCCGTGACGTGGCGGCTGCATGCTTCTCCAACGAGTGCATTTCGCTTGGGTTAACCTTGTTGGTTTCTCCAACTCAGGAACCCTGAGAGAGGAACTGGGCTGTCCAAAACAGGATAAGAGGCCCTGGTTGGTTTGGCTTAGGTGGATAGAGCATTGGCCTGGGCGCTGAAGGGTCCTACGTTCAAATCCAGTCAGGCCCAGGTTGCAAGCTTGCTCCCTAGTGTATGTGTGGGTGGGTGGGGGTGGGTGGGTGGGGGTAGGTGGGTGGGTGGAGAAGGGATGCAGGTGGCAGCCAACCCATAATTCTCTCGCATCCTTGATGCTTCTATCTTTCCCTCTCCCTTCCTCTCTGAAATCAATAAAGATATATTTAATAAAAAATAAAAGTAGGGTAAATGGACTGGGCAGGAGAAACAGACATTATTACCCCATCACAAATGAGGAAAAGGAAGGTATGAGCTCCAGGACGCGCTTTGCTCCGGGCCACAGGGCTAGGGAGTGGCCGGACAGGAATGCATTGGGGTCCGTCCAGGTACGGCAGCGGGACCCCTCCCACCGCTCGGCAGCCAGGTGCCAAGATCCCGGCAAGGGAGCAGCTCGCTTCTAGAGACGGAAGAGCGTGCCTGAGCTTGCCTGGGTCTTGCCCAGAAGCCGGTCTGCCTTTGTTTTGAGGAAGAGGGCCTCTTCCAGAAGTCTGCACATTTTATCCTGGGAGAATTCTCCAGATCCTGGCTGGTGCCATGGCGTGCCTTAGACATGTAGAAGACAACATTAGAAAGTCCTCCGAGAGAACCGCAAGCACCCTTCTCCTATGGGTCTTTCCTGCCTCTGAATGCTTCCCGTGGTCCCATTCGCCACATGGTTAGAAAGGAAGAGGGACCTGCTATATGACAAATATCGATCATTTGTATGTTTTATAATTCTTTATCTTACACAGTATTGCAAAGGGGTCAGGGGCACAGGCTCCAGAGCCAGGTTTCCTGGCCTTGAATACCAGCTCTGCCACTTGTCGTGCACCTTTGTGGCATGTGATGAATTGGTTCCTAGCTCTGTGCCTCTGTTTTCTCATCTGTAAAACAGGTATGATAACAAAGCCTCATGCCTCCTGGAATTGCTGGAAGGATTAAACAGTTAACAAACACCCAGAACAGAATCCGGCACCTGGCTCATAATCATTCTTCTTAATTTCCAATGTTAACGTTTAAATGTTTTCGATTAAACATCAAGCTTTTGGGGAACCGAGGGGATGAAATGTTCTGAGTCCTGCAGGTACATATGTGTGAATTTTGCTGTTCTGGACAGTAGCTCAGAGTCTGTGATTAAGATACAGGCCTGAAAACACCCGATGACTGGTAGCAATAGGCGTATAAGTAGAGTCCTGCTTCCTGGATAGTCTAATTATTCTTTCCTCTTTGACACGATTCCATGTTTAGCTGCGTAACATTAAGCAATACTCCTGCAGTTCGGGGAAGGGCAATTTGGAGAGACCAGACCCAGGGATCTTAAAGCTGTGATGTATGGTTCAGTGAAAGTGTAAGTAGGTCAACTACCTCTAACAGAATTAGCTGAAATTATGCAAGCTATTACACTGGATATTACTATTTGAACATTTTGTATAAACCACAGTTAATACACATTCGTCTTTATGGGATGAATCAAGACTTAAAACTAATTCTGGCGAATTAAGAATGGCCTTTTCCAGGAATTAACTACCACAATTTGACTGCAGCTGTAAAAATTTTATTAGGCAATACATCTGACCTCAGCTTGGAAATTTGTGTTGGAACCCGTTTAGGAAATAATTATTGCTGTGTTGTTAATTTTATATTTGCCTAATAAAACACAGCAGGAGCAGCGGGGCTGGGCGCATGGAACAGAAGCAAGCCCTCGGACAGGCTTTTACAGGAGCGCTTTCAACCTCGCGGGAATGCGGGCGAGGAATGTGTATGTCTGATGGATGCTGTTTCCTGCTGTGGTGGAATTCATAGTTCCCGGCTACCAGACAGTGGGAGAGAAACGTGTGGATGTTGTTTATATCACTCTCACCGGGCAATGAGAAGTGACACTGTGAGCGTGCCTTACGCTGTTGGCTTTGGTAACCTTGAGCTTCCACACGGATGTATGACCTCAGGAAAACACCACCTGTGCACACGTGCGCCCTGACCTTGACCCTCAGCCTGCCCACGTGTTCCTGTTTGTCCAGTTGGTATGGCGAAGAGTGTTAACAGAGAAAGACCAGCTTCTCTTGGAAGCAAAAACCAGGTCTTTGTGACCGGTGTCAGCATTGTTGATCTCGTGGAGAGAGGACTAATTATGTCATGCAGTTGTGTGAGTGGCTAGGATGCTTCCTGATGCTCAGATCTCTGTCTGGGACAGCGGTTCTCAACTTGTGGGTCGCAACCCCTTTGGCGGTCGAACGACCCTTTCACAGGGGTCGCCTAAGACCCATCCTGCATATCAGATATTTTCATGATGATTCATAACAGTAGCAACATTACAGTTATGCACTAGCAACGGGAATAATTTTATGGTTGGGTCAAAACATGAACTGCATTGAAGGGCCAAAAGGTTGAGAACCACTGTTCTAAGACCTTCTGAAAGCATCTCAAAGATATACCACTAGTATGAGGCTAGACACTGAGTCAGTAGCTACTTGCCAGTGGCCACTGTGGATGGTGTCATCCAATACTGGGGACACAGAGAGCCTTTGGGATGGGGTACCCAATAGCATGGATTCACATAGTGAGGAAGTGATTCCCTTACCTGTCCTCTCATGGCCCTTCAGGTTGTACCCACCAGGACAGGTCAGTCTGGTGGTAGGATGTCCTTAACACCTTTTAAACTCTTACTCATCTACTCATCTTCATTTCTACCAACAGAGTGGGGAGCACTCGGGCACAGAGCCTTGGGGAGCAATGGCAGGTGGCCGGAGTCCAAGGATACGGAATTGTTTGCCTGCTTGTTTTAGGGCTGTATTTGATTCAGGGGAAGGGAGCATGGTTTTCCATTGAATGTTGACTCTAAAGCCAATTTAAACATAGAATCACTTGATTTTAAGAAAAACCTGTTAGGTGAATATTAGTAAGCAGTCCCCAGACGCAGAAAAATCCACAAGACTGGTGTAAGAGGCATAGAGGGTCCGCTCAAAAGTTTGTAACTGGGAAGAGGTTAACGAGATCACGAGTCACATTAATTATGTTCCCCGGCACACGATTAGGGGAACCCCAAAGAGCTCACCATCTCTCAAGCTCGATCCGGAGGGAAAGGGAGGGTTTTGAGGATTGGAGACGGGTGACAGGAGGCATGTGTGATGGAGGTAACTCCAACGTGAAGACTTGAAGTTAGGAAGTTGCTGTATAGGATTCAGAAGCAGCGGCCCCTGGCCTGGCACCCTGGGGCTTTACACATTGCGAGGAGGCTCTTGATCCCTTTGTTTTATTTGGTGGAACAAAAGGCCTCAGGAGGGAGGAGTAGGTCAGAGAATGGGCTTGGGGTCCGATCCTACAGAGTGTTGAGCACCAGGCCAAAGCGCATGCACCAAGTCAAGGCAGGGCTGATTTTCAGACACTCCTGCTTGCAATGAGGAGACGTAGAGCCCTTTCGGTGCCCAGCTCCTAACTTCAGAGTGGGTGTTATGGCCTCGTCTTCACAGCGCACAGGGTCAGGTAGGTAAGATGTTGGTTACGGCAGAGTCTGGTGAAGGCCCCGGCAGAGGGGCGGTGGGAGCAGGAGAGAGACATCTCACTCCCGGTGGGTCAGAAGGGCTCCTGGAGGAGGGGGGTTGCCCTGGGGGAAATAAAGGAAGGGTAGCTGTCGATCCAGCAAAGGGAGGCAGAGAGAGCGTGCTCCAGGCAGAGAGAGAGGTGGGAGTAAAGGTCCTGAAGTGAGAGAGGGTGACCGCGAATCCGCCGCTGTGCTTCCTGCAAGGATGCCCTTGTCTTGGCGATCTGGGAAGCAGAGCACAGAAAAGGTACTCGAGCTGGTGAGTGCAGATGAAAACATGGGGTGATTATAAGGACACTGCCGTCCCCTGGGATCCAAGGACAGTGCAGCGGGTTAGACTATCAGAGGCCAAAACGGCCAATGCCGTTCATCTCTCGCCCACGGCTACATCACTTCTATCTCTGTGCTTTCTTGCTTTGTCAATTTCTGTCTATTTGTCTCTCCTCCTTGACTTCCATCTGGCTCAGTGTAGCCACCAGCCCACCACGCTATGCGACCTGTCGGCATAACCCTAACCAACTCAGCCTCTCAGCTCCCATGCCCAGGAGAGGACTCTGATCACCCCCCACCTTGATGTGGGCAGAGTTCCTGGCACCAGACTATGCTATAGAGAGTCCATGGACCACCAGTTGGCGATCGCTGCTCTAGAGAGTTGTTGTCTCTGGGTCAGAACCTGTGGTGCAATAAGCTGTGACCAGGAGGGAGAGAAGATATGTATTGATTTCAGAGAAGAAGGGAGAGAGAGATGAAAAATCAGCGATGAGAGAAAAATCATTGTTCGGCTGCCTCCTGCACGCCCCCTACTGGGGATCGAGCCTGAAACCTGGGCAGATGCCTTGACTGGGAATCAAACCATGACCTCGTGGTTCACAGGTTGGCGCTCAGCTACTGAGCCGCACCAGACAGTCTGGAACGATGGCTCTTGATGCCCAAATACCCAGAGATTTCAGGATGTCCCAGCCGTAAGCTGTAGAGAAATCCAGGGATGAGAATGAGTTGGTAGTTTGAATGAAGACCAGGTCCTTGAATGGACAATGTGGTGACCTGGGACCACTCCCCACCCTGATCCAGTCCAAGAGCAAGGACCTCAGAGTCTCTTGCTTGATTGACATTCTTGACAAGACCCACCCACTCTGGACCTAGACCGTACACTTCCTTTGGAACAGCAAGAAAAAAAATAATTTAATTAGGCATTTCTCTGCTAACCCTGTGGAGAGGACCAAGCGATAGGAATCTCTCCATCAAGTTGTCAGTTTTATCGTCAGCGCTCAGGGACGGAAAACGGTGGCGGAGAACAATGCGAGATGGAGAGAAAGTGTCAAGTGCGACCCTCCGGTCAGAATGCTAATTCTTAGAACTTCAGTGTTTCTCTTGATGGCGATGCTTCCTTCGTTTTATTAAAAGTTTAAGCCTTTCTCTGATTAATATACCCAGAAATAATATACACTAATATACCCAGAAAAAAACAACCCCCCTCCCCCCATTTTTAAAATTTATTTCCCAGGAGAGAAAACAGATTTCCATGAAATGAACCAAAGAACGAAGTGACGCTTCTTTTCTGAATAACCATGTTTTCCTCCTGCAGAGAACCTGCTCTCAGGCAAGCACCCGTGTGGGCCTCTCGGGGGACGCGCTTGGGGGCTGCAAGACAGCAGTCATTAAAAAATTAAACAATTAGAAAAGGGGAAAGTTTGTCATCCATTTTAATGTTCCGTTATGTGAATTAATATTTCTCTTTCTGTTGCGCTGCTCTGCCATTTATCATGCAGGTGCAGCCCCTGCTTCCGCCTGTGGGTAATTAGTTTACATTACTCCACAGAAATGAATCGTCACTGGCAATCTCCAGCGCCTGCGAACAAATCACTTCTGTTGGGGGAGGCATTGGGATTCTTCTCAGGCCTCAACTAGAGCGGTATATGGCCTTGTCCTCACGTGTTCCCTGTCAGACTGATTTGTTTTTTAAAAATTAGATTCCTGGCTCAAGAAGGCGCTTCTTGTGACACATCAACACTCTGTCCCCTTCCTTCACAAAAAGATTTATGTTCCGAAGTATAATTTTCTCTCTCCCTTTTTTAGTATGCCTATATATATATATATATATATATATATATATATATACACACATATACATATACATACATATATATATATTATTGATTTCAGAGAGGAAGGGAGAGGGAGAGAGAGAGAGAGAAGCATCCATGATGAGGGAGAATCATTGATCGGCTGCCTCCTGCACGCCTCACACTGGGGATGAGCCCCAAACCCAGGCATGTGCCCTGACCTGGAATTGAACCGTGACCTCCAGGGTCATAGGTCAGAGTTCAGCCACTGAGCCAAGCCAGGCGGGCTCTAATCTAGTTCTTAAGGGTTGGGAGCCTGGAGCCAGCAGGTTCTTGGATGCAGGGATGGGCACCAAAAGCCCATCTGTGGCATCTCCGTGGGCCTTGGGGAGACACTGCCACGGGAGAAAGCGTTTCCTTATTTGTTGCTGCCTCACCAGTTCTCCTGTTTGCTGGACGCAGAGTCCCGCTCAAACCCAAGCAGGTGTGGGTGTGGGCTTGCTGTAGGGGAGAAGGGGGGACCCATGGAGGTCCCTCAGGCGCATTAACTCACCTCCTTCAGCGCTCCGTTCAGTTGTACCTTCTTGGGGAGGCCTCCTTGGACCCCTTTCTAAAACACCCCCTATCTCGCTTCCCTGGTTTAATTTTCTCCCTGTTATGTAACACCGTCAACGATTTCCTAGATTTAACCTGGGCCTCTTACCCGATAGCCTGCTCTCCCACTCGGACACCTGCGTCATGAGCATGAAATGGAGTCCATTTTGCTCACTACTGTCCCCCTAGCCTCTCCCTCTACGTGATCAATAGATATCTCTTCTTGAAAGACTCGTGCCCCCTGGGCCGAGGGACCAAAGCTCCGATTGGAGAAGGAGGGTACTGGTGCTAAGAGGGGAAGCAGACAGGTGAGCCTGGGTCCTTGGGAAGATCTGGAACCAGCAGAGGTTCCTGCCACTCAAAGTCCCCTGACCCAGGGCCCCCCACCCCTGTGGTTACCCCATTTCCCTCCCCAGGAGCGAGGGAGGCGGTGGCTCTGGATGAGGCCTGGCTTCCCTCTGGGGGAGAGAGTCGGGGCTCAGGTTTCATACACCCGTCACATCAGCATCTGGGGTCTGGCCTGGGACACTCCCCATGGGGCTTTCTGCAGGGCCAGGGCCAGGGTCCTCCGCTCCCAGCCGCAGTGCATCTGCGGGGTGGGGTGTGGGAGCCGTGGCCAGGATGCGCCCGTCTTCGGAAAGTGTTGCTCCGACCCCAGCTATTCCCGGCTAATCTCTGCCTCACATGGGTGAAGAGAGCCAAGTGGACTCCAACGAGGGCTCAGTTCACTCAATTCACGCTCGTTTCCTCCTCCCTTTGATCTCCCCACTTCCTAGTTCACTTCCTCTGACAATTTCCTCCTTCCATTCCCAGCACAAACAACTCTCACTGCGGCCCTGGGCCGGCTGGAATCTTTGTCCCAGACGCGGATTCCTCACTCCGCCACCATCACCAGGGCACCACGGATGGACAGAGGGACGGACCTGCAGGGGCAGGTCTGGGGGCACCTCGCCTTGTACCCTGTGGATCCTCATGCCCAGAAGCCTGGGTGCAGCCAGGGACATCAGTCAAGGAGGACATCAGTCCTCCCCCGGAGGCCCCACAGTTAGTCACCACGAAGCAGGACTCTGCACGGTGAGCAGAGGTAGCTTTCCGCCCATGGCGCCCTGGGGCCGCTGGCGTGGTGCTCTCGGCCGTTGGTGTTTTTCTTTCCTAACTGAGCTCAGAGGTGAGAACCAAATATTCCGCTAAAAAAGAAAAAAGAAAAAAATCACGGTGCACAATGTTCTAGAAACATCTGTGTTTCTATTTTGACGTCTAAGTCTCAGTGTGGAACGGTTCCCGAACTAATCATATTAGTAAACCTGGCAAGATTAAAAGAGCCATAAACGCACATGCTCAGTGTTTCAACAGCCATTAAAACGTAAACGGTGGCTCCCAGAATATTTAATAGGCTTCTGTGATGACGGGATGGGGATGCATTCATCTCAGTCAAGTCGGGTTATTAAGATACACACGCTAAGTGATTTGTCCTGTGTTTACCCTGCGCTGGGAAAACGGTATCTGATTTTTGAAAGGAGGAAAAAAAAAAAAGCATAGCTGTTCTTCGTTGGAAGAAACGGGAGTCAGGGCCTTACCCACCCCAAGTTTCCCTGCCAGTGGAATCGCAAGCAAACTGCGCAGTCCCCATGGGACTCGGTTGTCCCTCTGAGAAATTCAGGGCGGGGAGGGGGTTGTCTCAATGATCTCTGACCTTTCTTCCAGCCCTGTCCTCTTTCAATGTGGCAGGTGGGGGGTAGAGTGGTGGTTAAGAGTGTGGCCTCTGGCATCCAACTGCCACCATTCAACCCTGCCTCTACCACTCAGTTTCCCCATCTGTAAAATGGGTGTAAAGATAGAAAGGGAAGGAATCTATGCAGATCATGCTACCCAGTGAATAGTCACAAAATTCTGGCTAACTTGGGAGCCTAATGGAACGCCTCCCAGGCACTTGGATGCGTGGATTTCATTCTTGAAGTGCAGAATGTATCTCCCTTTAGATACATTATTTAACTTAATCCTCAGCAGCAAACTTTCAAGGTGGACGAGATTTACCTTGATTATGCAGATAGAAAACTGACATCCAAGAGAGATGAACTAAATCGGCTAAAGGAACACAACTCTAAAGGGACAAACCCAGAGTTTAAAACTCAGGTCCAGACTGACTGGTTCTGACCTCTCCCCCTCCCCCCCTCCCCCTGATCTGTTGCCCACCTCTGGTTAATTTCCCGTGCGTCTCGAGATGCCAGGCGCAGCTGCGAGTCTTCAGCCGCTGGCCCTGAGCTTCTCCGCTCTGGGAGAATAAAAGGAACTAGACAGTCTGGGAAAATTAAAGGAGCTAAACCAATCGCACTGCTTTCTCTGGCGTCCGGGCCTGGAGAATCCGTGACGTTCGCAGCACCTGCTTCTCTCCTTCCCGACTGAAGCTCCCTCGGCCAAGAGCAGCTTTCACTCGTTTTTCTTTCCTTTTGTTTTAATTTGCTGACGTGCAGACTCCATGACCTCCCGCCTCTGGCACGTGGGACGCCCGCGCCACGCCTAGGTGCGGATCCGGGTTTCTCCGCGTGGCGCCGGCGGTTTTGTTGGGCCTGACAGTTGTGTGTTGTGGAGGCCTGTCCCGAGCATCCCATAGCACGTTTAGCAGCGTCCCCGTCCTCACCTGCTGGGTGCCATAGCAGCCCTGTGCCCTCCCCAGGGTGATCATCCCCAGTGTCTCCAGGCGTCAGCGGGTATCCCCCGGGGAGCACAATCGCCCTTGGGTTCCCCGAAGGCGGGAAACCCGGAGGTTGGCTATGCTTTGCTCTCTGCACGGCCCTCCTCATGCCTTGGCTGTGAGAGTTATTCGGGTTTTGCTAAGAAATGGGTTTCTCTGGCAAAGCAACATGGTTGCCGGCAAAACCCGGCCACCTTGAGGTGCGTGGGGCCCGACGGCAGCTTTGCCACGACGGAAATCAAAGTGTTGGTCTCGGGGCTCTCGGGATTGCTTTCTTTGGGGGCAGGGAAGGCCACTTTCCAAATGGTCTTCCCAACTTTCAATGAGGCCAGTGCCCCCTGCTGGAAGGCCTCCTGGGCGTTTGGCTCAGAGCAGGTTGGGCCAAAGCGTTTGCAAGCAGAAGCGCCAAAGCAAGGCCTAGAACAGGACTCGCCGCGTAGGGCACTTTCTTACCGGCTTCCTCGTTCTGTAGCCTGAGTTTCCACAAGCTCCCTGATTTCGTGGCAGACCCTTTTTCGGTAGATTTCCCCCATACTTCCTTCCCATCCTTCTGTCTATACACCCCCCACCCCCCAGCCTTTCCCTGTGAACTATGGTCACTATGACAACACAACAGTCCCTAACGCTTACCGTCACCTGCCCTGAGTGCAGTCACCGCGCCCCCTAACCCCACCTCCCTGGGCCGTCTCCGTACCTCTGTGACCCGGGGCCTGGATCACTATCATTGCTCACACACGAGCACCTGGAGACTTGAAGGGGTGAGCTGACCAAGGGCACACGGCTCCTCACGGCGGAGAACGGCCTCAAGCCCCAGCTTTTCACCTCTGTTCTCTGGCTTCACTCATTTATTCCTCTTTCCTCTTTCCTCCCACCACCAAGTCCCCTCTCTGAATGGGGTTGGTTATTGATCTCAGGAGGCAGTGGATGGGTGTCTGGTGTCCTTTTGAAATGTTCTCCCCTTTATTGAAAACATATTTTTTCACCTCAGCAGCCCCGTTCGCTTCTGAAACCCCAGGAAGACAACGTTGCCTTTCTCCACACGTGGGCCCGCGGTGCGGGGATTCTGACGGCGGACACAGTCCACACGCGTCCCGAGGGCCATGAATCTCCCTAAAAAAAATATTACATACGAATAACACTCACGTGTATCAGAACACATCCGAATAGACCCAGGGCATTGTGATTTATGGCCCTGCTTATTACTTTAAAAGCCCGGGATTCTTGTAGAATATGGTTTCTTGGGTCAAACATTCCCATCCCTCTCATTCATCAGGCTTTTCATCTCGTGTCAGGCCCAAACGTTGGCACGCCTGGCCCAGGTCCGCGTACGGGAGATCGCACACACAACTGACCCCCTCTTCCAAGTTCCACACTGGCGGGGACGCCTGGGCTGTGCCCCCCTCCCCCTCCCAGGCCAGCCGAGGCGGTATTGATTTACCCCGTCCTCACTGCCCCTTTGTCTATTATTATTTTATAGTTTTGTTCTGCATTCCTTCCATTCAACCTCCAGTCCATAGAAGCCTGTTTCTTTATTAGTTACATATGTCTGCACCCTTTTACCCCAGCAGGGGAAGACAAAATATTCTGGAGGGCTTGGGGGCCAGGGATGGACAGCTAATCCATCCCCACCTTGAACTAATCGTCGGGCTGATATGCTATTGTACCGGGCCCTGTTCTGTGCAGCCGAGCGGCGGGGTTTCAATTTGTAGGAGCATAAACAGATACTAAAGTTGGAAGAACTGGAGAGGTCATTTGTTAGCAGAGTTCAAATCAAATTATCACAGCGGTCCCCTGCTGACAGCTCCAACAATTACCTCCCTTTTTTCTTGATCTTTAAATGTTTTCTGTTTCACTTAAGCCTCCGTAAATAGTTTACTTCTCAGGGGCTTCATTTATTGACACAGAGAGGGTTGATTTATTTAATTTTGTTTCCCTGCTGCCTTCCCAGAAAGAAGCGGTAATGTTTTGCTGAAGTCCCCCCCGCCCCCCCGCCCCTCCAATGATAAGTTTATCACGGCAGGCAGAGGAAGCGGGTTAATGATGTGGCTATAAATTATCTGGCTTTTTAATGAGAAGTTTAGACGCCCACATTCAAAAGCTGATTTTGAACAAGCTTGAAACCAGAGCCCAGCATCTGTTGCTTGAAAAGGTTGAAACCAGGAGTCAGCAGCCGGGAGACGGCCGAGACGCTGGGATCAGAATCCGTAATTGGATTATTCAAAAAATCCTGGAATTTGATTATTCTCTCAGAGAAAGTGGAGTGGGTGGTGCCCGTAATGTGTGTCTGATCTCGGCGTAGAGGCCTTGAAGTTCTGCCTGAGTTCGCCGGAATTAACGCCAACATTTGTTTTCACTCTCTCCCTTCCCCCCGCCTCACCCCTTGACTTTCGCTGGTCCGCAGTTACATTTGTCTGCTCCTTACAGTCCTACTGGGACGGATTTATCATCATTTGCTAACATATCTGTCTCAAAATCTCAGCTTTGATCAGCTTGTATTTTATAACTTACATCTGTTCTACATTTAACCTTTTGTAATGCTGTTTTTCAAAAATATTACCTGATCTAACAAAAGAACTGTAGCAGAGCACGGGCTCTGGCATGTAGATGGGGACGCACACACACACGCACACGCATGCACACGCACCAAACATACCTGCCTACGTGACCCTATTTATGTACCTCCCCCAGGTAGGCCTTTTCATTCAATATATAAATCCATCGTTTTCCCAGCCAGCTTGGGACAGGACCCCTGTTGACCCCACCTGCTCCTGTCCCATCCTTGGACCCTTCCTATTCCTGGAATTCACGCCAGAGCGCCTGGCCGGGAGCAGGGTGCTGTGCGGAGGCCCACGCCGGACCAGCAGCCAGCCTGTCCCTCAGCCTCAGCCTCAGCCAGCTGCCCCTGCAGTTCCCCTGGGTCCCTTTGCGGCATGATCTGCCTTCCAGGAGGCTTGAATTCAATTCCATTTGCTTCTTTCATTTTAACGACGTTCATTTATTTCTACCGATGAATTAGGGCATGTTTGAGATATCCCAAGAAGCATGAAGAGAGAAGACAAACGCAGTAGGAGGACCCCGTGCCTCTCTCTGATGCCACCTTGTTCCCCTCCTCTTTCCCGTACAGAACAGAGGCTCAGAAGGGAGGCTGCTCCCTTCCAGGCGTCTCTCTTATACTTTACCTACTTGTGTATGCTCCTCTGCCCAGAGCTGCTGCTGTCCTTCCGCCCAGGCCTTCTTCGCCCGCGTCGACGTGCAGTAGCCCTGAGCGTTTTCATTGCCATCGCATGTTTCCTTCGAGGACGAAGGTTTGTGTTATTTTCAGCGTTCTTGCTGTCGCGAGCAACTCTTTTTTTATATAACATATTTTTATTGATTTCAGAGAGGAAGGGAGAGAGGTAGAAACATCAATGATGAGAGAGAATCATTGATTGGCTGCCTCCTGCACGCCCCACGCTGGGGATCAAGCCTGCAGCCCGGGCATGTGCCCTGACCAGGAATCGAACCTGGGACCCTTCAGTCTGCAGCCGACACTACCCACTGAGCCAAACCAGCCAGGGCTCATGAGCAATTCTTTACGAAAATTCTTCTCTGTGTCTCCCAGGGCACCTGTATGGGAGTGTCTCTGTGAGCATAACTGAGAGGGAGTGGCGGACTCACAGGACCCACGCTTCTCTATTTTATTAAACGTCGATCGCCACACCCTTTCCTGACACGGCTGTATGATTTGCACTCTCGCCAATGCGTGATATCGGCAGAGATTGTTAAGTGCCTTCCACTGTTGGGAGTGTAAGGGTATCGAATAGCAGTTTTCATTTGCAGCTACTTACTTACTAACAAAGTTGCCATGAAATGATGCAAAGCTGTATTGCTTCGGACAGCACACGCGCAGTAGGTATTCTGTTCTTAGAAGTGGCGGCTGTTTCCGCAGTAGGTATTCTGTCCTTAGAAGTGGCGGCTGTTTCGACTCTTGTGCACAGCAGTCCTGTGAGGAAGTTGAAACCGTGCTGCTCCCCATTGTATAGCTGAGTGACCAGGACCTGGAAACGTACAAGCTCTAACACGATAGATCCATGGAGACCACGGGGTTAGGCCCGTGACTCCTAACGGGGGTCCCCACCCCCTGGAAAGCCAGGCAGCTGGGTCGGGCTGCCATCTGGAACAGTGCCACTCGCCCTCCATCATAGTGACTTTTATACCTGCTCCGGGTCGAGACTCAACACAGGACGGTGACAGCCAGAGGGTGGACTCTCCTTTTTTGGCTCATGACTTGGGGAGAGGACAGATGGCTGTTGGTTCATCCCTGCGATGGAAGAAGTACCACCCAGGCAGCAGGGGTCTCCACAGAACCGACCGAAGACAGACCTTTGGGGGTCCCTTCCCCACTTCCGTTCTGCCCCCTACAGAGCATCCCTGGAGACCCTGGCCTTCTCTCTGGCCTCAGAAGGCTAGAATCAAGTCCCCCTTCCTGCTATCAAGCTAGAAGAAGGTATATGGGGGGGGGGGAACATACGAGTCCTCCTGATGCTAATGATAAGGATGATGAAGATGATGGTGATGAGGAGGAGGAGAAAGAGAAGAGACACTACCCCCTTCCCCCCCCCTCCAATTATGCATTTTGCTTCTGCTTCTATATGCCAAGTTCCACGTGGACATCTTACATGCATTCGTCCCATTGAGAGCTCAGACTATTCTGTTAATACTTCTTTAAATTACTAGATTGATTGCTGCTGCAGTCACCCCTCTGCTCTGCAAACTAGTCCTTGTTGGTTTCAAGGCCCCAAGACCCTCAGAACAAAACCAGGTGAGCTACAAACTTGAAACACCCTGTCCCGGCGGCCCCTCTGCTTGGAGGATCTTCTCTGGGGCAGCTCTGCCATGGGGCAGCGCCCTGCGGGGTCAGGTGGTGGCTGCAGCTCCATGTCTTAGCACTTTGGGTTGAAGAAAGGAGTCTTAAAGGGCCATGCACCACTGTGAGGCGAAGGCCAGACCATATGCCTTTTTCTTTTGATTTCCAGATTGTATGGGAATAGCTAAGGTTACCAAACATGCCTCTCTTGATGGGGAGAGATATCTCTCTCGTTCTCTCTCCCTCTCTCTCTCTCTCTCTCTCTCTCTCTCTCTCTCAATTTGGTTTTGTTGTGCCAAATTCTGCCCTTTGAAAAATGCAGAAGCCCATTAAAGATTAAGACTACAAACAAGCTCAACACACATTTTAACAGCGTTCCGAAAGGTCCCAGGTGTAGGCAGGTCAAAGCGATATCTTGTTCTCCTAAATATTTCAACAGATAGACAAACTTCTGATTGCGTTATCCGTTCCCAAAATGACTTTGAACTCTCCGCCAGCCAGCGCCGCCCGCTCGGGCCTGCTGTAAGCCTCCGAGGGCCCGGGGCAGATAAGGGCCTGAGTGGTCCCTTTCATCTCCCCTCGGCTGTGTACTCGAGCAGTTTGCTCAGCTCGGCACTGCTATCCTGAGGACCCTTTTAAAATCCTCCCGTTTATTAGACTCTAACACCCGGTCTGTAAACAAGCCGGGGGGGACGTACATTTCGGCAGCAGGAGGAGTGCGGTTCCTTTCCAGGCAGGCCGAGCGCTCCCGCTCGCTCATTATTTCCCCCTGGATCGCCTCTGCCCTCCTCTGCCCTCCTTCACCCTCCCTCCGTTTCCCCTCCCCTTCCTCCCTCCCCTGCCTCCTTTCCTTCCTTGCCTTCCGCCACTTGCAGATAACAAAAAAGTCAAATAGTTGGCCGCATTTTTTTGATGTAAGCTTCTCAAGTCCACGCGTGGAGGAGTAGGAAAGCACGATGGTGAAGAACACAGACACAGAGCCAGATTGCCTGGGCTTGACCTCTGCTTGTGTGGGTGCTGGCTGTGTGACCTTAGGTGAGTGACATAACCTCTCTGTGCCTCCGTTTTCTCATTCGTAAAATGGGGACAATAATAGCACCCTGTGGTACTGTTGTGAGGATTAACTGAGTTACATATGCTATATAAAGGACTTAGAGCACAGCACACGCTGAGCCTTAGCAAGTCCCTTGATCTGAAGCAGACGACTCACAATGATGGGGCCAAGATTCAGACCCCATGGGACCCAGTGCCGTGTTAGAAACACAGTGTTGGTGGGTGGCCTGTATCCCCCTGTCGACCAAACTACAAACAGTAGGCAATGGTGGATACACTCACTCATTTGAAAAAGAAATCCCATTAGTTAGTTGCCTGTTTTTAAAAACTAGGGGATTTCAAGTTGAATTCTAGACTTGGGCTTATTTTGGCCAATCAGAAGACCTGGCAACATAGTGTAAGAATAGTGTAAGAATTGCACCTCACCAAGGATGGCTCAGAATCAAATAGAGGCTGTCCCCTTTAGGAACGACAAACAAGTTCCAATTGGCCACAGGCCTCACCATTCCCTAATGTCCCTTCTCTGCCAGCTTCACTCTTTCCTTCCCTTCCCAGTCCCAGTGGACATTTGAGTTCCAGGTCCTTGCCCCAGCTTCTTTGAGGCCCTTGCCTTCAAGGGCCCTGTGAGGAAGCAATAGAAGTATGATCCTGTTTATTGTGCCCTTTCAGAGCACGGTGAGATGAGAACGCGTGTGTGTGCATGTGTTTGTGTGTGTGTGTGTGTGTGTGAGAGAGAGAGAGAGAGAGAGAGAGAGAGAGAGAGATGGGGAGGAATGGACTACAGTGAAAGTGACACAGGCTGCTCCAACAGGCAGGCTATCCATGAGGGGGCACCATCTCCCCCTGCCCCCCCGGCTCAAGTCCCTGAAAGCGCTCCTTACCCTGCTCTCTCTGCCAGAGCCCTCCACGGCTCCTGCCGAACCCGCCTCATTCATTTCACTCGGTCTCCAAAGCATCCAGACTCATTACAGACCCGCCGTAAGTGCGTGCCTCCCCCCGGCGCTATGGGGAGATCCGCTACCTTGATCAATAGAAGCGAACTTTAATTTTTCTCAGAGAGCTGAGACTACCGAAGGGTGGGGGGAGTCTCCCGGCAGCGGGTTCTGATTTCCCCGTGCCTTGAGGAGCAGGCCGTGTTGCTTCAGTTCTGGCCAGAGTCACGCTGGACGCAAGCGTGGCCTCACGTGGGTCAGGCCGGCCAGAGCGCCAACGACAGTTGGCCCGTTTGTGCTAACGCGGGTCTTTTTTTTTTTTCTTTTTTTTTTTCTTTTTTTTTTTTGCCAGAGGAAGAAAATATTCTAATTCCTACCCGTCTGAATTGAGTTGGGGAGCATTATCAGCGGGAAGGGCCCTTCTGATCTGACAGGCCCCACTGTATGATGATTAATTACTTCTCGGCTTCATTGGACTTTTCTAATTTCCTCTCGCCACTGGCTGGAGGCGCCGTGCGATAAGTGCTGCTCTTATTATTTCGTGCAAAGGAAAATGTCTATTACGCGCTGTCGTCCACGCGGGCGGGAGGGAGAGACGGCCGATCGGGACGCTGGCGGGCGCTCTGTCTTTATTCCGTCTCCCCCGGCCGGCCTGCCCTCGCTCGTGCTAAGACAGAGGTGGCCACACACGGTTTCCTGTCAAAATAAGGAGATAAAATCATAATCTCCATCAGAGCACTTGACATTTTGAAATTTGTATAATGATTTCGTGGGATTTAATCCTCCGGCTTGCCACCAGCCCTCCTCCACATGCAAACGCGACTAAAATGTTAGCGCGGACGGGGAGAGGCGGCTCTTTGTCCGCCTGTTTGTTTGGTCATCGGTTCCCTCGCCCTCGCAATAGATAACGCCGAAAGGAGGGCAATAGCAACGACTCAGACAGTCGGGATCGTGCAGGACAGGGACCTGGGCAGGGAGCATGCTGGTGTGCGTGGCCCCAGTGCCTGTATCGTAACGCGCAGTTTGCGGGAACGTCTCCTCTTGCTTAGCAGGAGAGCGATGGGCCGGCTGTCCTCCCAGATGGTCACAGACCGCCGTGGTGGACAACAGAGGACACTTGCTGTCCTGGAGAAGAGAGGAAAACGTAGGGAGGATCCCACTTCCGCAGCCCTCCTGCCCGCGCACCCCCGGGCCCGGGCTGAAGCTGAGTTCAGGTCCTCTCAGGAGCAGAAAAGCCCAAGGAGCGAGTCCCAGCTGCCTCTCTCTGCATCACCGGTGCCGGAGGCTGCCACTGTCACAGGGAGAAGCAGGAGGAGGGAAGGAGAGGGCTGAGTGCCGGACGGGAGCCCCGTGCCCTGCGTCCCCGCACAGTCCGACTGGCTCTGGAGCGCACGTCTGCTGTCAGTTTTGTTCTTTATCTTTGGGGGGATACGGATGGAGTAGGCTGGGAATTGCTGACGGAGAAAGAGCCCTCGCCTCATCCTTTAGGTCATGTGCCCAATGGTTAGTGAGCACCTGCCCCCTGCGGGGGCCCTGTGCCAGGTGTTGTACATACAGCACCCCCTGTGCTCCGTGTAGCCCACTGGAGTCCAGTGCTGTTGTGAACCCAATTCACAGGCCAGAACACTCGGACATCCCAGTTCGGGGTCTCACGGGGTCATGCAGCTAGTGGTTGCATTGGACCCCAAGGCTGCCCTTCTCTCAGCCTCTCTACTCCATTGCCTCTCTCTGCACAGTTGCCCGTGAGGATGTGTGTGGTGAGGAATGCCGGCTGGGGGAGCAGGGTTTTTTCCCCCTCATTCCCTTGCTCCATTCGTTGTGTCTCTACTGGTTCCATCATCACTTGCTGAGCACTTACTGTGCGCCAGGTGCTGTCCTCGGGACCCCCAGATAAAAGCCCAGGGAACTTGCCTTCTCGAAGCTCAGCGTAGCATCCACAAGTGAATGGCTGAAAACTAAAACCCAGAGGGAAGATGCTATCATGCAGGGGTGTAGGGGAAATAATTTTGTCTGCAAGTAGGAGAGGAGGTCTGCAAGAAGGGCAGACGTTTGACCTGAGCCTGGAAGGGCAGTCCAGGTGGAGGGAACAGTCTGGCCACAGACTAAGAAGTAAGTGTGATGAGGCCAGACTGTGGGCTACTTGTACCTGAGAGGACAGACCCGCCAGAACCATGGCAGGGAAGGTACCGGAGTTTGACTCTAGTTTACACTCTGAAATGGACTTCCTCTGACCTCAGGCAAACCCCTTCTCATCTCTGGGCCTCGGTTTCCCCATCTGTGCAATCCACTCAGTCATTAGCCTAAAAAACCGGAGGTTGAAAACCGGTGACCCATGAGCAGGGCTGGTCCACAGATCAGTTCCCTTTGATCTGCATGGTCCTTCCTTTGACACAGAGCTACCACCGAAAAATTCACATTAAAAATCTAGTTATATTCCTTCTTTCAAAAATAAAGCCGTGGCAGGTGGCACTCACATTCCCACTCAGCCAGAGGCTGGAGTGAAGAAGCAGATGCGTTGTTCAGATATACTGGGTGCTTTTTAGTTTGCCATAGTCTCCACCACTCCCTATTGTGGCCCAACCTAACTACCACCCAAATATGCTCATTTGTCCTCAAGTTTGTATCGCGGATTCATGGTTTTCTTAGAATAGAGGAAACATACCTCTGTAACCATGATGCTCGCAAAAGTGTAAAAACAAAATCTAGACCAAGACCAGACCACATTTTTAGAAAAATAAGAGTTTGGCCAGTATGGCTCAGTGGTTGAGTGTTGACCTATGAACCAGTAGGTCACGGTTCGATTTCCTCCCAGTCAGGGCACATGCCCAGGTTGCAGATTCAATCCCCATTTCCGAGGCGGGTGGGGAGGAGGCAGCCGATCAGTGATTCTCTTCCATCATTGATGTTTCTATGTCTCTTGCCCTCTCTCTTCCTCTTTGAAATCAAGAGGAATATATTTTAAAAATAAGTAAAAATGGTAGAGGACATATTTCCACGTTGAATGAAGGACTCTCTGGGTGTGTTCAGTGTCTGAATAAAAGTGCGCTCATGTCGAAGGACTTCAGTCTCATGTATTCAGAGTTCCCGCTGGCATCTGGGTCGGTACCCTGGGCTTCGGACGCCTCCTGGGCTCCCGAGTGGGCCTGCTCTGGAAGCTTGAAGTCAGGGCTGTGACGGAAGCACAGTTCCAACAGAGGCCCGGGGGGGGGCAGGTGGCTGGTCACCTCGTCCACCCCCAGAGGCGGCCCTTCGTGGCGCAGCCCTCTCCGCTTCCTCCGAGGGATGTATGTAAGTCACTCGGAGGGGGAGTGCTCCCAGGTATGGGCGCGCCATCCATTGGTGCCCGGAGCCCCACCCACAGCAGCCCAGGGAGAAGGGCAGGCTGGGTCCTTGGTTTGACATAGAGGGGGCCTCCCACGTAACAGATGGTTGCTGAGGTGAGTTCTGGTAAAAGGTAGCTTGTTGGACCACTCAGGACACTTCACCCTGCTGGGTCTGCACCCTTTGTTCCGTGGCTTTGTGGGCCTCCCCTGTGAACTCTGGGCTCAGTCACGTGACTTGCTCTGGTCAGCAAGGGGCCTGTGCATTTCTATTCCTCTCTCGTTCCTCTGCCGTCTCTGTGAGAACACACCCAGGCCAGCCTGTTGGGAGGTGAGGCGCATGGAGCAGAGCTCAGGTGGCCAGTTGGCCAAGCCAAGGCCTTCCCAGCCCAACCAAAGCCAGCTAAGCCTGAAACCCGGGCGGGAGCCATCCCAGCAGCAGCGCCCTTCGCCAAACAACAGCTGACCACTGCCAAGACCAGAGGAACCTCCCAGGCCACCTGCAGACTCAGGGGCTAAGGAAACATGCAGAGCTTAAGCCACTACGTTTTAAAGTGGTTGTAACATGCATGATCATGGCCACAGGCAACTGTCATACCTCCCCCCTCACTCCCCCCTTGCCCAGGGTGTTTTCTTGTATAGTGGCACAGTCTCTCTCACACAGGTCAGCCCCTACCTCTTGTCCCGGGGTTCCTCCTAGAAGGAGTGGCCGAGGCCGAAGTGTTTGGTGACGTTCAGATGTGGGTCTGGAGTTTAACTCTGTTAGTTCCCAGCTTTGTGACCTTTTACGAGCACTTACTTCGCTTTTGAATCCTCACTGTCCTCATCTGTGTAATGACAAGAATACTAACAGTCCTGCTTCATAGAGACTTGTGATGACAGAAGGAAAAAAGAAAAGGCAGGTCGAACATTTAGCCCATTGCCTACCATCTCCTCAATAGTCAGCGCACATCAACTAGTCTCCCTCTCACCCTTCTCCTTGCCTCTGTCTATTAATTTCCCACACCCAGGAGTGGGCAGTCCTCAACCTGCAAGGTGCTGGGTGGGGCCGGAGCACACACTGGAGAAGTCCCCTCTGACAAGAACCATGGACAAGGCCTCCTTACCACAGCCCGGGACCCCCACAGCCCTCCTCCTCCTCAGTAGCTCACTGGGATGGCCCCAGCTTAGACGTGTGAGTTGTTACCTTGTGCTGAGAACACATAATCAGCCGCACTTCTAGGAGACAAAGTTTGCTCCCCTGAGAGGCTGAGGTGCAGAAAAATGAGGTTCCTTGTGTTGTGTACATACCAGTGGCTCCTTGAGTGTGTGCCAAGAAAATACGCCTACAAGATACCTGCCAAATAAAGGATAGGTAGGTAGGTGGTAGGTAGACTGGGAGAGAGAGAGAGAGAGAGAGAGAGAGAGAGAGAGAGAGAGAGAGAGAGAGAGAAAGAGAGAGAGAGAGAGAGGAGAGAATGGATAGATTGATGATAGATGATAGAGAGGATGGATGATAGATAGATAGATAGGCAGGTAGACAGACTGATAGGTAGATGGATGCATAGATAGATTGATGATAGATGGTAGGATGGATGATGGATGATAGATAGATAGATAGATAGATAGATAGATAGATAGATAGATAGAATGGATAGGTAGATTGATGGTAGATGATATAGATAGGATGGATGATAGATAGAATGGATGGATAGATTGATAGATGATAGGATGGATGATGGATAATAGATAGATAGATAGAATGGATAGGTAGATTGATGATAGATGATAGATAGGATGGATGATAGAATGGATGGATAGATTGATGATAGATGATAGGATGGATGATGGATATTAGATAGATAGGTAGATAGAACAATTTATGGAAAATAAATTTGATAAATTCTGAGCCAAATACAGGACTTCTCGGCGACTTTCTACCACAATGTGCTTTTATCACTTCTCTCTAGCGAGGAGGTAGCGAATCTTGTGTTTTTGGAAGTGGTTTTGCCACAAAGCCCTCATTTTTTGGAACAACCTTTTATGGGACCAAGAGCTGGTGGCCTACCTTCCCGGGAAATGAGCACTTGGACATGGAGTTGATAGGAGGCTGGAATCCAGATGATAACTTCCCGCCCCTGGAGGGAGGCCGGGGTTGGAATTCCTGCTCTCCCCGCCCCCCCTCACTGTCCTTGGCTCTTTTGTTTGGGTCTGTGCTTACTCCTCTGTTTGTTTTGCTCCCAAGAAGAGCCAAAAGTTTGGTGATGGCTGGCCTCCCCCTTTCCTTAGAGCGAATAGTGCCGTCAGATGTGGGCAGTTCTCTGCTCCTCCCTGTGTGGACTTGCAAGAAGTCAGGAGTCCCTTCTTTGTGCGGGAATAAAGCAAGGATGCTAGCTAGGAGCGTTATTACTTGTTCATCCTCACCCCCATCGGCTGAGCTTTAAATGGAATTCTGTCGGGGTCACCGACATGATCTTTTTTTTAACAGGCAGGCAAGATACCATTACATTTCATCTTAGGACAATTGTTCTCGGAGAAAAGTGTGTTCTTTTCCTGTCGGTAATCCCTTACCAGACTGTGGCTTTTCCATGTCCAACATCAGCCACTACAACCAAAAAGCAGCAGACTGTGTTATTGACAGTGTTTTAATTACAATACATAACAGATACAAGACAGCAAAGCCGAGAAGATCATCTGCCCGTAGACATTGTCTCGGGCGTTTAAGAAAACTCACGGTGACGATCTTTCCAAGAGGACGCATATATGCACGTCTTGGCTAACGCTAAGAATTCTTTAGCATGGACGGGATTGCTTTCAAAGCAATAATAACATTAATTGAAAGGCTTGTCGCCGGCAGCACCATGAATGAAATTTAGAAGGTCTTAGGACTGCGGGCTTGCAACAATGTTCGAGTGAAATATAATCGTTGAGTTGCTTTGTTCTTTTTTTTCCCCCAATAAAAGGTGGACGCTATGGAGTGTTGTTACCCGGCAAGATAAGCCTGGCTGTGTGCAGCACAGTTTTTGTGTGTGTCTCCACTGGCAGGCGCGTTTGAAGTCCCGCGATTCCTCCTGCTTGCTAATTCTTCCATTTGTTTGATTTTTGGTACAAAGAAAATGAAAGAATATGATGAGATTATGGCATTTTAAGTCAATATTTATTAAAAAATCAATCTCGATGAAAATCTGCCCATCCCTCTAATTAGATGAGGCAACTTGAGGTTGATTTTTAATTGCAAAAGTAATTACACGGAGCAGATAGCCAGTGACATTTGATTATCTAGGTGATTGATTAAAAAGCCGAGCTCACCGAGCAGATTGCCAGCCAGGGAATCCAGACAAAAGAGCAAATTAAAAAAGTTGTCCTGTTAGTAATCACCAAATTCAAGGATGAAATTACACAGCCAAACACCTCCGTGGCCCCCTCGTCTTCATCACTCACTCCGCACGCCTTCGCCCCGGCGCCTGAGAAAGAATGGATTAGTGTGAAATTAATTGAAGGGGGGGGGGAAGTCGGGGGCAGCACTCGGGGTGGCGGATGGGGCCTTTTCACAACTTGAAACAATTTTCTCCAGTTTCATAATAAACCTTTTTTTTTTTTTTCTTGGCAAGGGAGATGTTTTCATAAAGGATCTTTTCGGAATGTTTGATGATATTAATTTATCTATTAAGAGAGAGGGGAATAAAGACCCCACTTTCCAGCAGAAGAGGATATTAAGATGTCTTGCTCGGTCTTCATTTCATTATAACCTGCAAGTCCAGGGAGCAGGCTGTACACTTGGCAAGAGAATCCTTGGGTCTGTAAACAGCCCTCGCTGACATATTGGGCAGAATAATGAAGGGGCTTCCTGTCATTCAGAGAGACCCTCGTGGGGTCCACGGAGGATCTTGTGGATGGAGGTGGGAGGGGTGCGTACCAGAGCGACCCCCGAGGAGACTCTGGGGGGGGCTCAACAGTGGTAATTTCAGGCCCCAGGAATCTGGGATAAAGCCAAAGGGAAACTGAGGTAGGGCCACCCAGGGCACCTCTGGCCTCACTGAACGCGCTGAGCCGCCTCCCTGTGACCGCTCACTCGCCCGAGCGGCTCCGGCTACGATGTAATGAAGCAGTCGGGAGATAAAGCCCGAATCGCAGCTCACATCTCTCCTTCTGCTTCGTCAGCAGGTGCCATCCAGGCGGCGAGGGGGACAGGCGCGAGGCGTGGCGTGCAACGCTCGGGGCAGCTGATGTCATCTGTTCCCAGGGTCCAGAGCCTGCCCGTGGGAGACGGACACCACAGTAGACAGATGCTCGGATTCCCGGCCTTGGTAGGTGATGCCACCCGCTCCCTGGGTTCCTAATTTCCCTTCTAAAAACCCACGTCTCCCCCTGAGACATGCTTTTGGTAAGGCAGGTGGGTATGACGGCGAAGATTCAGGCTCTCGGGAAACAGTGCAGCGTTAGCCGGTGGAACTGGAGTCACACATGTCCTCTGACCTGGGACTCTTCCACGAGGCACGCGTCCTAGAAGACATGCACACTGAACATGCCACGAGGAGACACAGCAGCTGGGTTCTCGTTGCTGCCAACTGGAAACACACCAGATGCCCCAAACGCAGATGCATTCGATTGTGTCTCTTAAGGGCACGTCGTATATGCAACAGCACTTCACAGTCACAACATTAAGCCCCCGCAGTGAGACACACACACGCAGTGTTTACCAAACGATTCCATTCAAAGTCCAACATCGGGGAGAGCTAACGGATACTGTCTCAGAATGGACAGGTGGGACAAGGGGAGGGTTAGAACCGGGGGCGGGGGGGCAGGCAGCGCAGGGAGCCCCTGGGTACCAGCCACGTTCTGTGTTTCGTCATCAATGGTTATCAGTCTTTTGTTCAGCGGTATATTGTTTCCTGTGCAGTGTGGGTTCCACTTCACACGCACACCGACCGGTGGAGGGGAAGGGAAAGCGGACTGTCGGTGAAATCCTCGAACTTCCTCCGTAATGTGCTGTTGTTATTTCTATTGTTTCGAAAAAGGATGCCCCCGCTTTCCTTTCTGTTGGAGTTCCGTTCTTTGGTCGAAAAAAGGCGTGGGATGAATATGGCGACATTGTAGCAAGCATAAATTCTAGTTTGTGGGAACCTGGGTATTTCTTGTTCATTCAGAATTCTCTTTAAAGAATCCTGAAACGGAACTAACTCAGAGCATCTGATAAGCAAGGACACGTGTTGGGTTCTGCGGGAGCCCAGCGGGGGAGAAGCGGACTGGCCTGTGGCGCGCGTGGAAGGGCCGTAGACGAGGTGACATTGGCACAGAGTCTTGGCAGATACGTCGGAGTTCCCTGGGTACACAGAGAGGATGAAAGAACACAGCACTCCGAATAGACTGAAGACCTTGGTGTTACCGGAAGCCCCTCTCTGGGCCTCAGTTTCCCCGTCTGTAACCTGAGCCGTTTTCTTCTCTCTCAGACAGTGGGCTCCGGGAAATGTGGAGGCTCAGGGCAGCAAAAGCAGCTAGGATCCCGGGCATCGGTCGCGGCCTGCCCACGTTCAGGGCAGCGCGGTTCTTACTAGCTGCCAGGCTCGGAGCAAGACAGTCCATCTCCCCGTCTGTCCATTGTCACGTCTGTTGACATAGTGATAGCAGTTCTGCCCTATTTACCTCGGAGGACTTTTGTGAGGATTCAGTGAAACAGGCAGATCAGTGCCTGAACAGGGCAAATTGTTGTTGTTACTATTATTACTATTTGGGGATTTATCTATTTATTGTCAGGTCTGTGACATCCATTCGTTGCTCTTGTGGCTGCTTGAGCTCCTCTGCCCACCGTTTCCCAGGGGTAAGAGTCCTGCCAGGTACTGGGGGGAGAGGGGGGCGGGGTCTTCACAGCCCTATGGGCATCTCCTCTGGGTCACCCCGCAAGTAGACGCGTTTCCAGATTTGCCGAGGACCCGTTATCTCTCCTCTCCCTAGCTACGCCCCTCCCAGCTGCCTTTAATAGCGATTTTTTGCTGGGATTTCATTAATTCTTATTTGTCTGAGTTTTCCCTTCTATCCTGACTGTCAGCCAAATTCTCCAAAGGCTGCAGGCAAAGCTCCCCCAAATCCATACTCATTAAAGCGCCCTCCCGAGGGGGAGGGGACCAGGCGGGGAGATAACAGGAAAGATGTCACTGTTGCCTTTTCCTTCGCGGGGCTTTGGCGCAGAGCTTCTGGGTGAGGCGCTGTTTGGTAGCTAGCTGTTCCCGGGCAAATGAGGTGCACGCTGCGCCTGGGGAGACAGCGGCTCTGGGGGGACTGTGGGTGGGAGTCTGCGGCCAGGGGTGCCCAGCGGGCAAGTCCCGCCGCTCACTTTGAACTGCAGGAGGGACGTGTGGGCAGAGGCTGGGCTCCAGGTTTGGTTCTTGGCCGTGAGAGCCGGGATGAAACACAGCCACACGTGGTCCAGGCTTCTCACATGCAGATGGGGATGCCTAGGCCCCGAGAGAGCAAAACGGGGAAGACAGCCAGGCGTCCCGACCTCCACACCGCCATTGTTCCCTCTGCCCCTTCGGAGAGCTCGGCTCCTCACCCTCATCTCTAGCGCATTATGTCGATGGCATAAATGTCCCTGGTTTTTCATGCCTCTGTAGAAAAACACCATTTACGATGTTGCAATTCCTCACATCGAGTCTGCGTCGCTACCAAAATCTATGTGTCTGCTCGGGCCTCCATAACAGAGGACCACAAACTGGCGGCTTCAACCACAGAGACTGGCTCTCACCGCTGGATGCGAGGAGTCCGAGGTCAAGGCTTGGGCATGGGAAGGTAGGTTTCTTCCGAGGCCTCACTCCTTGGCTTGCAGGGGGCCGCCTCGCCTCATGTCCTCACATGCTCTTCTCTCTGTGTGTGCCTGTGTCCTAATCTCCTCTTCTCATAAGGGTACCCGTCCTGTTGGGTTAGGGCCCCACCCATGTGGCTGTGTAAGGACTGTAAGAGGCAGGCCAGAGAAGCTTCCCGCAGGCCGGCCCATGGCCCTCGGGGAGCCTGGGGAAGCTGGTTGGATGGTGTCACAGTGTCCGGGCTGTGACAACAGCTGCATCCCACCACGATGATTCACTGTTCCGTGGTCTTGATTCCCAAGAGGAGCTTCTTCCACGCAGCTGCTGAATGGACACTGAGACCAGATGGTCAAGGGCCCAAAACATAAGCACAGGACCCCTGCAGCGGCCTGCACGCAGGGCCTCCCCTCAAGAGGCAGGACAGTGGGGCCCCGGAAGGTACCTGGGTTCAAAGCTCAGCTCAGCCCAAGGCCAGTTTCATGCGCTGAGCAAATTATTCGATCTTTCCAAGGTCAGTGTCAAGCCTCAGAGGTGTAAAGACGGCATCTGCCTCACCCAGTCATTGTGAGGCTTCAGTAGATGAGGTCAGGCCTGCAAAGCACGGGGCCTGCTCTTTCCAGAGGCCGGCCGTTGACATCAAACCAGCCAGCCTGAGCCAGAACCTCACCCGAGGCCACCTTCTCCCCAGCAGGTGACCTGGCCCCTGTGTGCCTCAGTCTTTTCATCTGTAAACTGGAACTAAGAATGGTCTCCAGCTCTTAAGACTATGTGAAGATTCAATGAGGAATGAGGGGAATGGGGTGATGTTGACCAAAGGGTACACACATTCAGGTGTAAGTGAGTACGTTCTGGGGATCTGATCGACAGCATGGGGATTATACTTAACTAGAGACCTGGTGCATGAATTCGTGCATGGTTGGGTCCCTAGGCCAGGCCAGCGATCAGGGCTGATCGTGGCCGTCTCTCCCATTCCCAATCGGGGCTGGGCCAATTGGCACCTGCAGGCTGGGGGTGGGGGAGAGATAGGGGGAGGGACTGTGAGAGGTTGGCCGGCCACAGGGAAGGACCATAGGACGTTGGCTGGCCTTGGGAGGTTGGCTGTGGGAGTGCACTGACCATCAGGGGGCAGCTCCTGTGTTGAGTGTCTACTCCCTGGTGGTCAGTGCGCGTCATAGCGCCTGGTGGACAGGTCGTTCGGTCATTTGGTCGTAATGGTTGCTTAGGCTTTTATATATACAGATGATACTCTTCTGTGTGCTTGAGATTTGCTAAGAGACTAGATCCTAAGGGCTCTCCCACAAGGTACAGTAACCATGTGAGGTGACAACTGTGTAATTAACTTGATTGTGGTCATTACTTCACAATGTATCCCCATCATCACATAGTATGGCCTACAGAGATACAATATTTATTCTTTCATGAGACCTCAATAAAGCTAGAAAACAAAGAAAATTTTTAAATAATTAAGAAAGAAGGATAACATGAGCTAACGGGGAAGGTGCTTAAAATGATACCTGGATAAAGCAAGTCCTAATAAGGCTGTGATACAGGAAGTCACATGTTAAACAGGGTACGTTTTCCTGGGGTGTCAACTTGGCGATTTAAGAAGTAAAGACAGCGGACCGATGGGCCGACCTCGCTCTTCTCTCACGGTCTGTGGTGGATACCTAAGGATGCCAGGACGCCCATCCTCTCCCCTAAACGCGACGTCTGGGTCCCAGGGAGAAAGGGGGGAGGCCCCCAGCGGCGGCGGCATCACTCCCTGGCATCTCTCTCTACACCGGCTGCCTCCAGCAGGGCCGTGCTCCACATCCCCCTTCATTAAACAGGAAACTCAGATGTCGGTAATTAGACCGCCGTCCCCAGCTGCCAAGTCGCATTCGGTTCCAGAAAGCCCCGTGTTCGGCTACTTGTGTGTTTGTTAACAATGTCCCCACAACAGGCCTGCAATTAGGGCCCATCTGGTGGGTTTCTCCAAAAGCTGTGCCAACAAGGCCCGTGAACTTGGAGGCCTCATTGTTGCGAATCCCAGACCAGAAACCTTGCAGCAGAAGGCTGCTTGTCCCCGAGGGGGCATCTGCGGTTGGGGAGGGGGTGGGGGGAGGAAGGGGCCCGCTCGGTGGATACCAGTCATAACTCCTACTCATGACAGTAAGGAAGGTGGGCCCGATCAGCTGATGGCAGGGGATGTGTGAATGGTTACCAGGGGGCAACCGTGTAGACCCTGCTTTCTCCAGCTGGCCCATCACCAGGTGGGCCACCCTGTGGGACTCTCTGCTACTCCTGGTCCCCAGGGGTCCTTTCCCAGCCAGCACTGCCTGCTGGGAATCAGGTATCATTACTTCCAAAGGAGTGGGGTGGGGTGCCCAGGACCTTACCGGTAGGAGATGCCCTAGAGCGATGCCAGCTCCCTGACAGCACCAGGCCGGTCTTGCATAAGACTCGACGGTAGCCAGCTCTTTCCTCTGGGAACTGACTGGGGGATATGGAGAAGGCGGGGACAGGGGAGCCACAAAGCCAAGAGCCTCCGGATGCAGGTGCCACATGTTGAAACCAACAAGGTTTACGCCGTATTTTCCAAGAAGGAAGATATGCACGCACACACCGGAAGTGAGCTACAGGGGGCGTCCTTGCCGGGGAGGATAGGGAGCCCCAGCCTTCTGTCTGCCTCAGGTTCCCGGTGGACCGCAAGGATGGGCGATGCAAGAGGGAAGGGCACAGCTTTCATTCTGTGGGTCAGTGAAGAGCCACAAGGGGATCTGGGCAAAGGAGAGGCTCTCAGCTGTGGGAGAACTGATTAGCTAGAGGCATGGAGGCTGGAGGGGCCATGGGGCTGCATCCAAGAGGTACTAGGTGCACGGTGATAGTGGAGCAGCGGCTGTCCCCGGGTCTGGGGATCCGTGTGACCCAGGCAGGTCCCTGAGCAGCTGGCTGGGCAGAGTGGAAATGGGATGGACACTGGCGGTCAGAGGAAAGATGAGGAAACTCACAAAGGACACTGGGTCTTTAATGTGAGTGTGTGAGGGGCTGAGGGCGCCCCTCAAAGAACCATTTCATGCAGAATGGCTGCCTGGGGGGGAGCATCACCAGGCGGGGCATGCTGTGTTCCAGCTGCCAACATGCCCTTCACGTTGAGATGTAACAATGAACTTCTTTCTAGTCTACCAACTGTGGGCCTTGGACATACTTCCTGACTCCCTCCCTGATCCTCAGTTTCTATATCTGTAAAATGGGATCATGCGTAAACATTCTTCATAGAGCTGTTGAGAACTCAGTGACTCTGTATGTTCAGCAAGGGCCTGCGCCACTCTCAGCGACATGAGCTATAAGAGAACGTGGGACCTTACTGCAAAGAAGCTGAGGCGGGGTGGTAACTATAGAGAGGACACTGAGAGATGTTTCCAGATGTGATAAGAGGGTTGCCAGTCACTCGAGACAAGAGTCAAATGAAGCAGTTGCTTTGTGTTTACAGGCTAAGTTTTAGATGATAGATAGATAGGTGATAGATAGATGATAGGTAGATAGATAGATAGATAGATAGATAGATAGATAGATAATGGGTAGATAGGTAGATGATGGATAAATAGATGATGGATAGATAGATGATAGATAGAAGATAGATGATGGGTAGATAGGTAGGTAGATGATAGATAGGTAGATGATAGATAGATAGATAGATAGATAGATGATGGACAGATCGATATTCATATTCTTGAAAATATGTAAGAAAAAGACCTACTGAGTAAAAACAAGCCCTATTTTTCCTCTGCTACCCACACTCTTCAAGAGGGCGGAATCTCCAGCGCCATTTAAATGACTGCCACGCCTCTGTGCAGCCAGGGGAAGACAAGATCCCACGGGGGCTGCCAGGCTTGGCTGCGATGACCCATGGCCTGTGACAGACTCAGCATTGGCAGCTACTGATAAGGATGGACCTGAGGCCTCTCTGGTGCTTGGCAGGGCCCCCTGGCTCCCAGAACGTACCCCAATCTTGGCAAGAAGAGGAGAAGAGCGGGAAGGGGAGCCCCTGCATTTGCCCAGATTCTTGATCCAAAGGGGCAGAGGGAAGCAATCTGGATGGGGTTTATCTCTGTTCGCCGAGTCAGCTTTCCTGCTCTGGGGCAGACTTGGGGCTGGAGAGGATACATCAGTTCAGCTGTAGAGAAATCCAGGTCCCCGTCATGCAGCTGAGGTGGCGACTGGGAAGGGGCACCTGCTGATCAGGGGCTTGTTGTGAAGGTGGCATCCTGCTGTCGGCTTTGGTCCAGAGACACATATGACACCCACCCATGGGCGGCACCTCAGCAGCCAGAGGCGGGGGAATGGGAGATGCTGGCTTGAATCAAGATAGTCTCCACCGTGGGGGCCAGGGCAGTGGGGTTTACATTCCCGTCAGAATGGGGACAGGGGTGTGGAGACAGGCCCACCCCGAGGGAGTCTGGGACAGTTTCCTGGAAGAGGTGCCATTGGCGTTGGGAATTGAAAGAGGCTGCAGGGAAAATTTGAAGTCATTGTTGGGTTTTCTTTTTCCCTGAAACACTGCACCTGCAGGTACCTGAGGCTCAAAGACAAATCCTCGCATCTTCTGGCTCAGCTGTGAGGGGCAGGCCATGCCCGCGGACCCCCCACTCTAGCCGACATGTTCCCCAGGGGTGTTTGAGAACACGGGCTCCCCTGGCAGAGAGGCTGGGGTTCAAATCCCCGCCTCAGCTTCTGTGCAATAAGGCCCCTCTCTCTTACAGCTCACATGCTGTGAGGGCTCAGGCCCCTTGCTGAGCATACAGTCACTGGGCTCTCAACAGCTCTGTGAGGAAGATTTATGCGCTATCCCCCCATTATACAGATGCGGAAATCGAGGGGCGGGGATGAAGGTTGCATAGTTTGCCCAAGGCCCATAGCAGGCAGAATAGAAGTTCGTTGTTATGTCTCAAAGTGAAGGGCATGTTGGCGGCTGGAACACAGCGTGCCCAGCCTGGTGATGCCCCCCCCCCCTCCCGGACAGCCGTTCTGCACAAAACGTTTCTTTGAGGGGCACCCTCTGCCCCTCACACACTCACATTAGAGACCCTGAGGGTGTTCAGATGAGAGATGAGGGCCCAAGAGTGGGCTGGTGTCCCGGAAGGTGGGGATAAGGGGTCACTCACAGCGATGCTAGGTGCCCTCACCTTGGCCCATGCCCTGATTTCACTCGTGGAATAAAAGAATGAGCTGTGACTGGCTCAGTGCCGGGCGGGGGAAGCAGATGTCAACTCACTGAAGGCCTCGGCGGCCCCCGGGGACCTGGCTGTCATTTCCCACGGCCTCTGCTGTCAGGGTGAGGGGTTTGGAGCCCTCTCCCCGCCCCGCCTCCCACACACACACACACACCTCCCCGCGCCCCCCGCCCCTGCTGGGGTGGTGTTTCAGGAACAGGGGGATCTCAGAGACCAGCATTCAGATTGATTCCTTCCCTCAGAACAGAGACAGCCATCCCTGGGCAGGCAGCCCGCCCCCCGCCCCTTCACTCCCGCCCTGGCCCTGAGACCCCAGGGCCAGCCCCTCCCACCCTCGGGCTGAAGCCTTCTCCTAGACCCCAGGAAGGATCAGATCGGATGGGAGCTGTGTTCAGACAACTGTCCTCACCCCCACCCCCAGGCCGCCCATGGGCTAAGGGCGGCTCACAGGTCAGGTGGTATAGCCACCACCAGGGACAGCTGTGGCCCAAATCCTCGCCTGCAGGTCGTATTCGCCTCCAGAGGGCACACAGGCTGGGCTCCCCGTCTCTGGGGCCCGTCTGGTCTCCCAGGGCTGCAGCCCGGCCCCGGGAAAAGCCAAGAAAGCACCACACATCCTCCTGGAAGCTTCTCTGTGGGCAGCACACCACCGGCGTTGCCGCATCTCCGTCTCACGCCCCAAGTTCCAGAACCAGAACCAGAGCCAGAGCCAGAGCCGAGCTGAGGGGCCCGGCGTCAGGGCAGCGGCCGGGCGAGAGTCAGACCTGCCTCCAGCGCAGTGGCCCTGCCATTTGCATTCCCTCACCCCAGCCCCGCAGCTCGCAGCTCGGAGTTAATCTCCAAGCCAAGATTAGTTTATTCGATTAACTCCGCTCCCTGCAGACACGCGGGGAGCTCTCTGCCACGCATCCAGAGCAAGCCTTCCCACCCGGACGCCGGCCGGGGGAAGATTCAATAGAATAATCTTCCTCTCCTCCTCTCGTATGATTGGAAAATAAATTGAAAATGAATTTCAGTCATTGCTTGTGTTTTAAATAGGAGATAAAGGGCAGCCCCCTGTGCCAGCAGGTTCACTAGAGGGAGGGCGGGAAGAGGGCCCCCAGAATGAGAAGCACAGACGCCCGGCTGGGGCGGCAGGAGGCTCCCGTGCAAATGTGTCAGCTTCCGAAGCATCGGTGTAATTTGGCTGTTACATGGCGACACCTTTAACTGATTACTATGACTTTGTTTCTGGAGAACTGCCGCCTGGCCAGCAAACCTTGAAGTTATAAAGTAAAAATGTCCCCTCCAGCCTCCTGTTTCAGCATTTCCCTTCAGCCACTGCTGGGGTCTCCAACTTGGCTGCATATGGAACCAGCTGGGGAGTTTAAAAAACTCGGATGCCTGGCTCGGCCAGCGTGGCTCAGCGGTTGAGCGTCTACTCCTGAACCAGGAAGTCACTGTTGGATTCCTGGTCAGGGCACATGCCTGGGTTGCGGGCTCAGAACTGGGTGGAGAGGCTTGCAGGAGGCAGCTGATCCATGAGTCTCTCCCATCATTGATATCTCTCTCTCTCTCTCTCTCTCTCTCTCTCTCTCTCTCTCTCCCTGGATCTCTGAAAAATATATTTTAAAAATAATGCCAGGTTGCCACCCCCCGGACTTGTGGTGTAATGGGCTAGGGGTGTGGGCTGGGCATAAGATACATTTTAAAGCTACCATTATCATTATTATTATTAACTAGGGACCCGGTGCACAAAAATTTGTGCACTCGGGGTGGAGGGAGTCCCTCAGCCTGGCCTGTGCCCTCTGACAGTCTGGGACCCCTCAGTGGATGTCCTATGATGGCCCCAGTCTGCCAGGCGCCTTTTGTGTGTGTGTGTGTGTGTGTGTGTGTGTGTGGCCACTGGGGACCTGCCCCCAGCCGCATCTGAGGCTCAGAGCAGTCCTCCTGTGTGTGTCTACCTGCTGGGGGCCTGCCCCCAGGCATACCGTGGAGGCTTGGAGCAGGCACCCCCTCTATGTTGATCTCTCAGACTCTTGCCCTCCCCTGCATGTTGTTCTCTTTTTTGAGCTGTGACCAGGGCTGGGTGCGGCCTGCCTCCCAAGCTTGCCTACTGCCCATCTTCCTCCAGCCACC
>PVJC01011220.1:0-42025 GCA_004026665.1 Murina feae
TAATCCTAAAGGTGTTCACAGAAGCTCTTCTGTTGTATGAAAATTTATAAATATCAAAGGTATGTGTACTCTTCTCCAAAATTCATCTGCCTGAAAATGTCCTATGGCCACAGTAGTAAGTTTCCCAATTCTCCCACATTTCACAAAAGAAAGGCAAACTTGTCACCTGCCTCAAATCTTACACAGTGAGTTGCCCAGGAGTAACAGGCAAAATCTCACTGGGTCAATTTGAGAAGGCTAAAAAGGGCTAATTCAAATGTAGCCCTGGTGTTTTGGGGGATGGCGGTTGGAAGGTTGGAATTCATGCTAGCAGGCTATGACCTGCGGCTGAGTCATTGCCTCCTTCCCCGAAACTGAATTTGCAAAACAGAAGCCATGAAGCACTGCCCTGGGGGAAGGGTAGATTGTTAGCCAGCGCTAAAACCTTGGGACACCTGGGGGGAAGGTAGATTGTTAGCCAGCGCTAAAACCTTAGGACACTTGGGGGTAGGACTTCCTCCAGGGCCTCCAAGGGGAAGGGAGCATATTTGCAATACAAAGAACCCAAAAGGTGGTTATAAAAGCGAAGTCCCCGCAAATTACTCCACTCCAAGAACATTCCCAGAATCTGTGAGTAATAATTAAAACTGATTTCTCCACTTCTTCAAAGCCTGTCGCTTAGTTTTTCTGGGTCTTTCTGCAACAAATCAAGATGCTCTATGCCTTTGGTGCTTCCTGCTTTTCTATTTTATAGGAAATCTTGGAAACTGAAGAATAGAATATCAGAGGAAAGTATTTTAGCTCAGATGGCCTTGTTCTGAATAAGAATATTTAAAAATTAAGGTGGCAGTGGTTGGAGTAAAGACAAATTTTCAATAACAAAACAGCATCTTTGAAGCTTACATGATTGTTGAGATTATGTCTTCTGAAGACAGAGCAGAAAAACATCTACAAGAGCTACTAAACACTAAATATGATTTTTCTACCCATGAATTTACATGTGAGAAAATTTTTTCTGCTATTCCTGATACTTACTGCAGGCACAAGAAAATGTAATACTAACTGGCATGTTTTACTGGGTTATGTATTTTCAAGATACATTGGATAAAACCTATAGATAAAAATCTATGAAATTTATTTCAGATTTGCCAGCACTCATCAATTAAAACATAAAGTTGATTTCATCAAATCTTATCATGAATATTTTCTCCTATAAAAGTTACTCTTCATTTTATTTCATCTCTCAAAATGATGAATGGTTCAATCTTCTATAAACAAAGTCAGGATTCTATGTTAGATAAAGAACTCTTGAATTTTTAGCAATATACATTTTTATCTTAAAAAGCAGAGAAAAAAATTTTAATGATTTATCTCATTAAGAGATGTTGTTCCAATAAAAACATTAGTTTTTGTGCTTAACAACTGTCAAAATTTTAATGTAATATTATATTTTTCAATTTTATACTAACAATAAATGTAGCAATGACTCAATCTAAAAGAGACCTTTTAAACATTTAGAGCAATATGTTCATGAAAAATACAAACATTTCATATTTTAAATTTGTATATATATCTTTTCATTGGTGAGAAGGATGATAAAGTTATCAGTAAGAGACTTTAAAACCTAAAAATATTTAACTAGAATAAAATTCTTTGAAGGAAGTGGAATGGAAATATAATTTCCATGTAAAAAGGAGTGATGTAAAATATTCAAAAGTAAAAGGGATTGTTCATGTATTTTAAAAATGGATGATATTGTTGTGCCTGCATATCCAATGCAATGCCCAGATGTCATGGTCCCCAAAGACCACGAGTGAGCCCTGAAACTGCTGCAAAAACATGAGGGCCTTTATTATTCGAGTTAACTCGGACTTCCCACGCTCGCCCACCAAGGCAGCGGCGCGATGGGGGAGGAAGTGCCGGTTCCAGGGGAAAAACGGATTTATAGGGCCGGAAGTAGTGGGGTGGGGTAACGTGTATGGCCCCTGTTGATTGGTAGAGGGAAGGTCCTGGGCAGGGCATTTCCTCTGCATCCCTATTGGCTGGTCTGCAGTCTTGCACCGCCCTAACAATATCATTCACAATATATGTAAAGTGAACCACCATGCTGTTTGCTTTAAATGTATACAGTGATGTAGGTCAATTATTTCTCGACAAAACTGGAAAATTTTTTTGAAAAGGATGATAGTGGGTATCATGTGGGCAGACTCCATTGGATACTTTTAAATGAGTGATGTAACAGGTTTATTTTTATTTATTTTAATTTTTTAAAAATATATATATTTTATTGATTTTTTTACAGAGAGGAAGGGAGAGGGATAGAGAGCCAGAAACATCCAACAGCTGCCTCCTGCACACTCCCCACTGGGAATGTGTCCACAACCAAGGTACATGCCCTTGTCCAGAATCGAACCTGGGACCCTTCAGTCCGCAGGTCGACGCTCTATCCACTGAGCCAAATAGGTTAGGGCGTAACAGGTTTATTTTTAAAAAACAATGTTCATAACGGGACATAAATTGTATCCTTTCTAAGTATTTGCTTATTTAGATGTCATACAAAATATGTCAGGTTTAATAAGAAGTTATGAGTTGTTTTTGAGTAAAGGGTTTGCAGGGCCCAGACCCGGGCCATAGTGGAGCTGTGTGCTAACAAGTTCAGCACATCCCAGGCAAAACCTCTAGTGACATCATGTGGCAATGGCTGCAACAGCAACTCGTTAGTACACGCTTCATAGGGACAAAATCCATTTCTGCCTTTTTCTCTTTAAAACAAGGGCTGACCATTTCTTGTCACACACCAATTGGGTACACACCCTGGGCTCTAAAAGTTGTTAAGAGGGGGAGGATCCCGGCAGAGAGAATGACATCATTATAGAAAGGATGTGGATGGATGACATTTCACTGAATTATGAACAGGAATGTGGTATTTCTACTAACAAACAAGAACCCTGGCTCAAATGGCTTCAGTGGTGAATTCTACTGGATTAAAAGTTTAACATAAATTCTTCTGAAACTTTTCCAAAAAATTGAAGAGGAAGGAGCATTTCCTAATTCATTCTATGAAGGCAGTATTGCCCTGTTATAAAGCCAGATAGACACTATAAAAAGAAAACTACATACAAACCAATACCTCATAAATATTAATACAAAAGTCCTCATAAAATACTAGCAAATTGAATTTAGCAGCATACTAAGGGACTTTGTATCCTGACCAATTAAGATTTATTTCTGGAATGTAAGGTTAGATCAACATATGAAAATCAGTCAGCCAATGTACTAAAAAATTAAGGAATTAAGAGTAATTTATTAGTAACTATTCATTACCAAATTAAATTATCTTCAGTCATAACCAAAGATAGTACAGGATTCCAGATCCCAAAGAAATCTATTTTTTTCTTGCCCATGTGTGTTTTTGTACAGGGGTCAAAGGTTGTGACTGGCCTGGCCCTTGTAGTTCTTATTATAACTGAATGGTACACTTCAGGAAAAAGTATCAGGGAATTTTGAGAAATGAGATTCTCAAAAGACCTGGACTTTAGCCAGCATGAGGGGAGAGAGAGAGAGAGAGAGAGAGAGAGAGAGAGAGAGAGGGTCAAGGGTGTCACCTGTGCTTCTCCATGGTTTCAGGTGAGACATTTGCTGTCATTAAAATGAGTGTTTTTTATGCGTACTCTGTGCCAGTTTTGTCCTAGGTTCTATAAAAGAGAAAAAGTAAAATGAGACAGATTCTATCTTCATGTTGCTCAGCCACTCATTGGCAATATCTGCCAATAAATACACATTAAATAGAGTAAATAAGTAACTTGAGAGGCTAAGATGGAGAATATGATGAAACTCAATGGGCAAGATAGCAACAGCAAGTCTCTGTGCAGCTGCTCAGGAAATCTGGGACCATTGTTTTAACACAATACATCTCAAAACCTTAGCTCTTTTTGCATAGTCTGCACCCCAGGAGCAAGCTCCAGTGATTCTGCAAGCTTTGTTCTTTAATAAATTAAGCAAACATGAGCTAAAGAGGTTATTACCTTGTCTCTATTCATTGTGCTGTATAATTGGGAAACTCAAAGCTAGTTTGCCTCTTCCTGGTGAAAAAACCAGTTAGGCAACAGAGCAGTGTCCTGACATTCATACAGAGGTGCTGGGGTGCTGTGAGGGGTGGGGATGGAGGTTGGAGGGTGGGAGTCCAGGGATGGCTATAGAATCTCAAGATTCAATACTTTATGGGCTGTCTTCCTTGGCTAAGAGCACAGGATCTCATTTCCTTGAGGCTGTGGGCTGGTACTATAATCTCAGAGAAGCAGATAAGCAAATAGTCCTTGGTCCCAGAATCCTAGACTTGAAACTAAAAAGACATTAGAAGCAAAATCAGCAGCAAGCATAAATGACAATAATATACTTAAGGGTGAAAAATATACAAGCGAAATAAACATTTAGTAAAACAAACATCAGCATGAGAGTTAGGTCAGCTAAGCTATGGCACTACATGGGGGCCAGCTTCAGGCCTCAGAAATGGGGTGAGATACCAGGACCCCAAAAAGGACTCCAGAAAATAATTTGCTTCAATTGTCTGATTTGCAACTGCAAAAAATGCGACCCAAAGGATTTTCTCAAGATTGCCAAGGAAAGAGGACAAGTAATTTGGCCTCCGTCAGAGGGAACTAAGGGGCATGGTCCCTACTCCCAGAACCCTCCTAGAGCTTGTGGGGTAACCAATGCCTTCTTCTTCTCCAGTTCTCAGAGCTTCTTCCTTCTCTTCCTCCATCTGTTTTATTCTGCCACTTAGATCCCTCCACATTGAACTTAACTCTTCCCATCCTTTTCTTGTCTGGTATGCTATGGAAATTTTTAGTGATTAAGTGAAGTATTCTGATTTGAATCTTTTAAAAAATTTTACAAGTGGATATATAAAATATTTTATATTTATCTCTCTAAAAATTAGTACATTAATTAAACTGCATGGTGACCCTGCATTCACTCTGATTTGAATATCCTTCCTTCTTACTCCCAAAGCTCTCTCTTGGGTCCCAGCCCTGGAGAAGTTTCTTTTCTTTTTTTAACTCTCCAAATGAAACTCAATAATATACACAAACCTCAGGGAGCAGTAGCACATAAAATTTACTATTTCCTCCTTTTAGCATTACTCAGTACCTAGGTTGGAAATCTAAAAATAACAAGGCAACAGTACAGTAACTCCTAGCTGTCAACCTGTGTGTTCTCTGGGTAAGCCTTTCTTTGGGAAATTGAACTTTGCTTCCCTATCCCACCAATACAAACATGGAATGCAGTCTCCAAAAAAACCTGGAAACAGAGAAGGTGGTGCCAGGCTGGGGTGGCGGTTGAGGAGTTTTTGAGAGACTGAGAAACCCAGAAAGCAGATTAGCTTGTTAGTCAAACCAGTGAGAACGTTCTAAAATTCAGGCTTATAGCTATCAGAGGAGGGGTTTAATGGGGTTCCAAAGACACCAAGGTTTGGTACCATGGACATTCCATTATATTTTGGACCCGTTCTTCCAGTGCTCTCTCCAAAACCTAGGCAGAAGGGCAGCTGAATGAGAGACTATAGCTCTAAGACAGAAACTATATGGTCTTAGATGGCAGTGAAGATAGGAGAAAATATTTGGGATCTAGGGTAGGTGAAGAGTTCTTAAACTTGACAAAAACCACACAATCCATAAAAAGAAAATTCAATATATTAGACTCCTCAAAATTAGAAACTTTTGCTCTGTGAACACCTTGTGAAGAAGATGAAAAGATACATTATCTAACACAGTACTAGTATCTAGAATAATAAAGTCTTCTCAAAACTCAACATTAAAAAATAAACAATCCAACTAGGAAATGGGCAAAGTCATAAAGAAACATTTCAAGGTAGCAAATACACAGATGAAAAGATGTTATGTATCATCAAATACTAGGGAAATGAAAAATACCACTCCACACCTATCAGAGTGGCTAAAATAAAAAATAGGGACACCACCAAAGACTGGTGGGGATAAGAAGAGAACTAGATCACTATGCATTGCTGGTAGAGTGCAACATGGTACAACCACACTTGAAAAATGGTCAGTTTCTTAAAAACACACACACACAAAACCCCAAAAAGTAAATTGCACATGGAATTACCCTATGACCCCCAAATTGACCATTTACCTGGAGAAATGAAAACCTATGTTTACATAAAAGCTTGTACATAAATAATTATTTGCAATATCTTCAAATTGTGAACAACCCAGATGTTCTTCAGCTGGTGAATGGTTAAGCATTATGGTGGTACATTCACACCATGGGCACTGCTCAGAAATAAAAAGGAATGAACTATTGATAAACATAGCAGCTTGATAAAACAAGTTGAAAAATGGCAATTTCAAAAGATTATGTACTATGTGATTCTGTTTTTATGACACTAGAGACCTGGTGCATGAAATTTGTGCGTGGTGTGTGTGTGTGTGTGTGTGTGTGTGTTTTGGAGTGATGGTCAATTTGCATAGCACCTCTTTATTAGATAGGATTACTGAAATAACAAAACTATCAAAATGGGGAACAGAGTGGTTGCCAGAGTTTAAGAATGAGACTAAGGTGGAGTGAGTGTGGTTTTCGAAGAAGAACATAATGCATCCTTTTGGTGGTATCTTGACTTTGATAATGTCAATATTCTGATTGTGACATTGTGCTATAGTTTTGCAAGTTACTATCATTGTGAAAAACTCAACAAAGGATACTTAGGATCTCTCTGTATTACTTCTTACAACTCCATCTGAGTGAACCTACAATTACCTCAAAATAGAAAGTTTAATTAAAATAAAACACTACTAATGATGTATAATTTACATATAGCAAAATGCTATATCAGTCAGTTTAATCAGTTTCAATGTGTGTACTCACTTAACGTATAACCTTATCAAGAAATGAATCATTTCTAGTGTTCCAGAAAGCTTCCTTCTCCAAGACAAATAACCACTGCTTTCGTTTCTGTTACCATATGTACTTGCCTGTGTACTTACTGGTCTTATTTATTTTTTATTTTTTTGGCCTGTCTTCATTGACTCAGAATGATGCTTTTCAGATTGACCCAGTGTTGTCATGTGTACTAGCAGTTTGTTCATTTTTAATGCTGTGTAGTGTTCCAATGTATGGATGCACCATAGTTTGTTTACACTTTCTTCTCCTGATGGACATCTGATGGTTAGCTCTTATGTGTAAAACTACTATCAACATTCTTGTACAAGACTTATTGTGGAAATATGTTTTCATTTCTCTTAAATAAATACTTTCCAGAGGACTTGTTAGGTCACAGGGTAGTTGCATATTTAACTTTTAAGAGGCTGGCACTTTCCCTAGTGGTTGTAATATTTTGCATTCCCACCAGCAGTGTAGGAGAGGCCTGGTTGCTCCTTACATTGGTCAACATTTGGTGTAGTCAATCTTTCTTATTTACTCATTCTAGTGGGTGTGATGTGGTATGTCTTTGTGTTTTAATTTGCATTTCTCTGATGACTAATCCTGCTGAGCACCTTGTTATGTTCTTGTTGGCCATTCATACATAATCGTCAGTGAAGTGCCTATACAAATATTTTGTTCATTTATTTATTTTATTATTATTTTTTAATTCTTACCCGAGGATATTTTTTTCCACTGCTTTTTAGAGAGGTTGGAAGGGACAGAAGAAAAAAAAAAAAGAGAGAGAGAGAGAGAGAGACAGAGAGAGAGAGAGAGAGAGAGAGAGGAGAAACATTGATGTGAGAGAGACATATTGATTGGTTGCCTCTAGCACAACCCCTGGCCAGGGCTGGGATCCAACCTGGAACCTGGGCACGTGCCCTTGACTGGGAATTGAACCTGAGAGTCTTTGGTGCTTGGCTGGTGCTTTAACTGCTTAGAAACACCGGCCAGGGATCCTCCATTTATTTATCTCTAGCTTGTGGGGGTTGTAGTTTTTTGTGTATTCTATATACAAACACTTTTGCAGCTATATGCATTGTGAATATCCCCCAAACTGCAGCTCGCCTAGTCTCTTAATTGGGACTTTTGATGAGACTTGTAGAATTTTTCAAAGACAAGTTTCAGGTAGTGAATTCCTTTTGACTTACTTGAGAAAATACCCCAAGTGGACAGACTAAAGTATCGAGACCTATCCAAGGCTTGAAATGTTCATCTTTCTCATCCTTAGGGTTGCTTATTATGGTTGAAAGGCACTTTCTGTGCCTCCTGAAAAATAAAACAGTAACAAAGCTGATTATTTTTCTTGGGTCTGTGCTTCACACTCCATTTTGTTACAACCGGGTCTTTGTCAAGTACTAACTAAGTACAAAGTTTTCTAAGTGTTGTTTTCAAAACTCTTGATTTTCACACAGCATGACTTCTTTTGAAACCATTGCTATCTAATGGAAAATAAGAGTTATAGGGATTCATTGAAAAAAGTCCCCGTTTTGGAAACATCCTATCAGAAAATGGATGTCATGTAAGTTGGTTGCAGGGATTGCATTCCTAGGATTTGGGAAGCCCAGGACGTGCAAACCATAGCAAAGTTACTTGTTGGAATAGCATTCTCACTTTATATTACTGATCATGTGTGGATCCTCCTCAACTGGCAGTCAGTGAGGAAGCCTTTGGTGTGTTCTTGACCAGGCTATCCTCCAATTTTCCAAATGGCCAATTCCAAACCTTCATCTCTTGCCTTACCCTAACCCAAACTGCACCACTTTCTCTTCCTCTCAATAAAAAGATAGTTTAGTTTAACACATGGTTATTGAGTGCTTACTACAAGTCGGGCTTTTAGCAAAAACGTAGTCCCTGTCCATGAGGAATTAACAGTCTAGACAGAACTTTTAACAATTATATGTGCAAATTTATTTAAATGCGTATTCATCCTCTGCTCTTGTGTTCGGGAAGGGCCATATATCATTGTGTAAAGTTGGTTCTTCCTCCCGCATTGTGTCTTCCCCCTTACATCTCTTGAATGGTTTTCCTCATTGATTGTTCTCTCTCTTTCCTCTAGCAACAGTCACTTGGTGGTCATTTTATTTTCTCTTCATTACAAAAGTTCAGTAGCCAGCTTCGCATCAAGCTGCCTTGTGGACCTTTCTTAATTTTGTATCTAATTCAAACAAATGTCAGTAAATATATATATTTAGCACAGTCTCTCAAGAAAATGCCAAATAGGTGGGGCTGCCTGATAAAATACAGAGCACTCGTCACACAATGTCTTAGGACACATTTATGCAGTGTCTGCTAAGATCACTTATGCCCTCCTAGTTCTAGTTACCTCCAGGTTTTTCTTCTCCCTTAACTTCTGATGCAAGCCAGCAAGTTCAGTGGTGCTAGTGGTGACCTGGGCAAGCTGAGGGAGTAGCTGGGGCAGAAATCCAGCCTGCACTCCACTCTCCAGCCCATGCTCACTGTCCTAGGCTATGAGAACCAGTAAAGAACACTTCTTACCTCACTCAAATCCTAAAAAATTTTCAGAGAAAGTGAATTCGGGAGGATGGAGAACAAAATATTTATGACAGGTAAAGATAGGTTGAAACAAGATTAGATATGAGCCTACAATGGGTTTTCTAATTTTGGTTCTTAGAGTTAGACATATATCCAACCTAGTCACAGAGATTACTGGGCTCTCAATGGAGGATGCTGCCCTAGAAAACCTAGGGCGGAAAGAATAGACCGGAATGTGCACTTCCTTAGGACAGCTAGCACCCACATCAGGAAACTGGAGGGAAGCTCCACTCCCAGAACCACCAACAGGCTATGGCATGGGTGAGATGTGTTGGCCACCTTTTCTGAGCCACTTCAAATTCTGTCACCCCACCTCCTAATCTAGCTGCTAGCAAGACTATCAGTTCTGCACAAGCTCTAAATAATTTTGTGCATTTCAACTTGATAGCACATCCCTCACATCTCATTTTCAGCTCCAGAGCCTTTCTGATGCCTCGGTGTGGGTTGCACATGCTTGGTACACATACAAGTGCAACCTGAGTTCATAGGTCAGTGGGATGAAAGCCAAGGGGATGAAGGCCAATAGACAAGGCTTCCCTCATTCTTGCACTGAGAAGGCAGTGTCAAGGTATTTTTTATAAGGTTCTTTTGAAAAGGTTCTCTGGGATCAGATACCAGTGGCCAACTTCTAACAATTATTGCATAACTTTTCCTGATTATTCTATTTCTATTTCCTGAGATAATTTCCCAAGTAAATTATATGCATGCAAGACTTTGTCTAAGACTAAAACACTAGGAGTGAAGGAGAGGGTAAAGAGAGGCAAATAGTGCTCTATAATGGATGTCCTTCCACCTGGAAAGAAAAATCTAAGGAGCCCAAGAGACCTAGCTGATTAGGCTCAGTGGATAGAACATCTGCCTGCGGAAAGAAGGGTCCCGGGTTCGATTTTGGTCAAGGACACATGCCCAGGTTGTGGGCTTGACCCCCAGTAGGGGGCATGCAGGAGGCAGCCGATCAAGGATTCTCTCTTATCATTGATGTTTCTATTTCTTTCTCACTCTCCCTTCCTCTCTGAAATCAATAAAAATATATTTAAAGAAATGAGCCCAAGAGCGTCCTCCCTCTGATAGGGAAAATAACAGTACAGTATAGATCAAGGGCTTTGATTAGCCCTTCTTAGTTAGCAAGGAAGCTAAGAAAATTAGTCCTTTTTAAATTAGACCTCAAGGGAGATGAAAACAAGATGAAGAGGTGCAGGATTGGCCTTAAGCATGGATGTGAGGTTTCCAAGCCATGGAAACCTCAGGCTGGAATTGGCTCACATTTTTTGAGCACAAAAAGACTGGACAGATTCTGAACTCCTTTTCGTTCTATGATTGGTTGCATGCAGCTATTTTTATGGGCACAGTGGTTATTAGGGCCTTCATTTTAAACCTAACTTTTCTAGTTCTCATATCTAGTAGAGTGGTTTCCTTTTGTCCAGGGAGGACACCTTGCATGCTGAGGATGAAGAGAGAAGTGACCAGCCATGAAGGGCTTTTTCAGAACCTCAGTGCAGTGCATTCAGCCAGAGCTTCCCTTTGGGCAGTGGAATCAACCCAGGAGGCTGGGCTGTGGGTAATGTGGACAAGATTGGTCTTTGGTAAGCGGGGCTTGTCACATAGTGCTGATTCTGGCTACTACATACCACAGACATTTTATTTTTGTCTCCAGCTTTCATCCCTACCCCTAATCTATAATCTCTTTTACATAGTCTTGAATCATACTTCTGAACTCACTTTAAGTACAGTTGGCTTGTTGCTTCTACCAAGCTTTTAAACTGAAACCACAGAATAACTCCTGCTAGAGCTCATTCTTCTGTTCTTTTTATGGGACAGGAATTACCGGCCAGCAGATTGCTGAAGCTCCGCATAAAAAACTATGCTCCATGGAGGAGGGCTTGAAAGATCTAGGGACAAATGTGCTTCAAGCCAGGAAGCACCCATCATGGCCAGAATTTTTCCCATTGAGTAGCTCTGTGCTTACAAGTGGACATAGGGAATCCCCGGGATGTGGAATATGGCACTGTCAACTTGAATGTGTACACGTTATTCTTTTTAGACAGCTGGCTTATTTTCTTGAATAAATTGTTAGCTTGCCAATGTTTCCCCTTTAGCAGAACAAGAGATTGTTCAAGAACTGGGTGTTTCTCCAGAAAACACTGGCCATCCTGAGAATCTCAGGGACTCAAAGAAGCTCTGATGACATTTAAGGAACTTTCCTCTGAGGGCTGAACTTACCTCCCAGCCAGTGTAGAGCTGAATCACTAAGGACACAAATGGAAAGGGAGGGGCAAAAAGTGAAGGCTTTATATTTCCTCTTCAGGGACACAGCTTCAATCTCACCTACCAAACTGTCCACTTCACCACCAGAAAGCAACAAAGGTAAAGAGCTCCAGCTGTGCTTGTTGTCAAAGGGGAACAGATCAGAGTAGCAAAATATGGCATTTGGACAGAGTTGTAGTGAACCAAATGAGGGGCAGCTTATTCTTTAACCAAGTGTGACACCTTATCATACCTGTATATCCTAGTGTTAATTTGATTAAAATTTCTTTCTTCCATAGATGTTTAGTGAGTGGTTAGCCAGGACTGGTCTAGATAGTGAAATAAAGCATAAAAACAAAGTCTTTGTATTAATGGAAGTTGTACTCTAGAGGAAGTGGGTTTCAGACAATAAATACATGTATAATATATAACATATACTATAATATATGCATGTATATATAGTATATTTATATTTATATTTATATTTATATAATATATAAGGCAAATAAATAAGTACACTATGCATATATAATATATAGGGCAAATAAGTAAAGTTGTGTATGTATATGTATACACTATGGTAATAGACTGAAAGATAACTAGAGAAATGTGGCCAGTGAAAGCCTTATTGATAGTGTTATCTGAGCAGAGAGAGAAATGAACTGCTGGAGTGAGCCATTTGGGAATTTAGGGAAGAGCATCCCAGCAGAGGAATAGAACATGCAAAAGCCTTGAGGTGGAATCTGCTTGGTATGTTAAAGGAATGCAGGGCGGTGATATAACTAGAACAGAGGGAGCTGGTGGGAAGGCTGGTAGCAGATGAGACTGAGAGTTGTAGGGGCCAGATCATGAAGGAGTCTGGCCTCTGCTCTGAGAGAAAGGGAGGCTACTAGGGTCTTTTAGCAAAGGCCATAAGCAGTTCTGCCATTAGTACATAACCAACTGCTATTTAAAAACATCACTCTATCTTCTCTATAAAATATAATGAAGGTGGGTCAGGATTAAAGTAGGAAAATGAATTGGGAGATTACTCCAATAATCATGAGGGGGATGATGATAGCTTTAACTAGGGTGGTAGCTGGAGAGTGTGAAAAATGGGTAAATGGTAAGTATTTCTGAAGACAGAGAAAAATGGGATTGTTATGTGAATGAGAAAATGTTTAAGGATGATCCCACAGTTTTTAGTCGGAGCAAATGAAGAAATGGAACTGCCATTTACAAAGATCAAGATGGCTGCTAGGGGTGTATGCTGGAGAGAGGTTCAGGAAGTCACAAGTTTGCTGTTGGACATGTTAAATTTGAGATTCATTTTAGATACTCAAGTAGAGATGTTGAGTAGATAGATATATGAATCTGGAATTCAAGGGCAATTAGTTTGGTAGCTAAAAGCATATCAGTGACAATGAAAGCTTGAAATCGGGTGAGATCACCTGTCTGAGTGTAAACAGAGGAGAGGACTAAGATTTGAGATTCTGCAAATGAAACCAAGAAGGACTGGCCCAGTGAGGCAGGTGGCAAACCAAGAAAAAACAATGACCTAGAGGTTAAAGGAAGAAAGCGTTTGTTGCCAATGGAGGTTTTTGGAGAATGACACTTCCCTAAGGGCAAGAACTGTGCTCAATAAGTTTTGTATCTACAACCCTTAAAGTTAGGATTGCTCAATAAGTGTTTATGAGACTGAATAAAATAAACTCTTCCTTCCTGACAAAACATTGTCCCTAGATAACACATATTCCAGAATTATATTTTTCTCTCAGATTTTCTTCTTCCAGTCCTCCATTTTCATTAACATCATGGCTGCGGCCCAGGGCTGAGGGCTTGGGGCACCTTCTCATGGCATGACCTATTTGCTAGTATTGCATTACTTTCATGGAGGAAATGAGCAGAGAAGGTTGCCTGAGTTTGTCTTATTGATTTTCATCTTGTTTGTTCATGAATGACCAGGATGCAAGTGGAATAGTGGACAGTGGACAGTGGACAGTGGACAGTCTGATGGGAAAGTACCTCATTTAGCTGAGTCTATGTAGCTCAAGAATTTTTCTGTACAAATTCCAGGGTAGGGAGTGTGGTTAAACATGAAAATTCAGAGCACAATGATCTAATTCCTTCTGCTCTTTTGTTCCAGAACAATCACAGATCGCTTTTAGATGTGCACAAATGATAGCTTTGAAGTATTGGTTGAAAAGGATAGTAAATCTTTTTCTAAATCTAAAACTACTGAATTCCCCTCTCTTAATTTCTGAAGCAGTGTGCTCAGGCTCTTTAATTCCTGAAATGTAATAACTAAACTCCACGTATTATCTATTTCTCCAAGTAATATTCTGTTCTGTTTTCCCTTCTATTCTCAGGTAGTGCTGGTCATAAAATGGATTCCCTCAGCACAGCAAACATTGAATTTTGCCTTGATGTGTTCAAAGAGTTGAACAATAACCATGTGGAAGATAATATCTTCTTTTCCCCACTGAGTTTGCTTTATGCTCTAAGTATGATCCTCCTTGGTGCCAGAGGAAACAGTGCAGAACAGATGGAAAAGGTATGGAATGCACCAAAGATGTCCCCAGAGTCTGGAAGTTTTACCTGTGCCCCCTACAGGTCAGCCAAATTACATCTTTACACCAAGAAAACTGCCTTCTTGTGAAAGAACACACTTGGGCAAAAAATATTTCTTAAAAGTGGATAATGACTTAAATAATGTAAGACATTATCCTATATAATAAAGAGGTAATATGAAAATTAATCCTCACACCCTCACAAGATGGCTGCCTACAACCAGGCCAGCAGGGGGGTTAGTGAGGGACCACCAAACGACTGAACAGAAGGCTGCATGGGGTGACCAGGCTGATGGGGTCTGTGAGGGACCACCAGGCCAGCAGGGGGGAGCAGTAGGGTGACCAGACTGGTGTGGCGGGGGGAAGGTCAGTTAGGAGCAACCAGGCTGGGAGGGAGGGGGCAGTTGGGGGGCCATCAGGCCAGCAGGCAGGTGAGCAATTAGGAGCCAGCAGTCCAGAATTGTGAGAGGGATGTCTGACTGCCAATTTAGGCCTGATCCCCAAGATCTTGGGGATCAGGCCTAAACTGGCAGTTGGACATCCCCCAAAGGGTTCCAGATTGGAGAGGGTGCAGGCTGGGCTGAGGAGACCACCCCCTCCCATGCACAAATTTCGTGCACTGGTCCTCTAGTAATATAATAATGTAATGCATGTAATACAGTCTCTTCCTTACCATTGGTGGTTTCACACATACATTTCCACAATTACTTTTAGAGTTCATCCTTTCAATGATTTAAACATAACAGGAAGCACATATATGATACTATTCTTTCCCTCTAGACATTTAATTTATAATACAATTTAATGTCACTTTAAGAATTATTGAGTTTTTAAAAAAATTCATTAATGTATTTGAATGTCATAATAACCCTGTGTTGCAAGTAGCTATTGTTACCCCTATTTCATAGCTGGGGAAACTGAGGCTAAGAGAGAAAGGGTGACTTTTCAGGTTATACAGGTTGATATACAGTGGTTTTTTCATTATGTATATAGTTTATTGATGTGAAAAACCTAGAATGTCATTTTAACAACTTCCAGGATACTTTCACATTCCATTATTATTTGTCTTTTATTTCTTTATTCCATATTTTAATGCACTTTGATGATTTATTTTTGCATTTAAAATAGGTATTATGCTGGAAAACCATGTAATGTTTTACGTAGCCCTGGATGGGCTCTGTCATAGTGAATAGTGTGAGAAAGGAAGGAGAGGGGAGAAGAGTCTAGTGAATGACAACTCAATCCCTTGACTCTCACAGACAATGGTCCCAGGCATGTCACTTAATCTTTCTTTGGTTCAATTTCTCTAACAAAAAACGGGGATAATAGTATCTACTCATAAAGTTGCTTGGGAGGGTTAAGTAAGATATGTAAAGACTTATAAATATACCATTTTTAAATGTTATATTTAGGACTTGGAATATAACATCTTTAAATGTTAGCTATTGCATTGGTCTTTATATGAAATGGATAAACAGGTACTTGTAACAGTTAATATTTACAGACTATATGCTGCTTTTGATGTCAATTGATTCTTCTTTCATTTTCTAGGTGCTTCACTTTAATCATATTGCAGAATCATTAAAGCCAGAGTTTAAGGACTCAGCTAAGGTATGACTGCTGAGCTGTCAAGTGCTCTTTGTGAGAACACCAAGAGATAATGGTGCAGGGGTTGAGTAGCAGAACCCCTTCTTGTTCCTTAAGGAGGCTTACAATGTCCTCCCTGATATCCTCCTTCAATCTTCCTGATAATTGCTAGCCTACAGAGTTAACATAATGATAATGACGACAATAATAAAGTCCCTAGATTTTATCATGTGACTTACTGTCATCAAACTTTTCTGTTCTCTTACAAACTGTGTTTGTAAAAGGCCATGTTGAGCCTGCCATGTGCAGTGTTACATTTTTCAGACTAGTGAGGGGACTGAGAAAAGACACGGAGGCTTTGTCACATAATTACACACCAGGAAAACAGGGCTCGATGCTTCCCAGCCCACCTGTTTTTAATTCCTTCCAGTAAGAGAATTTCTTTAGAAATGAAATTTATACAAAACTCCCACATGACAATGGTTGTGTGTTGATTGCGATCAACAGAAAGCATATAAATGGGTATAGATTCACAGAATACTTGTCTCACAGAACCTAATTTATTGTTAGGGAATCTTTGCTTTAGGGAATATAGGCATAACCCCTCTACTGTCCATGATGCATCAAAACTGCATGCTTAACCAGATTCCTCCTGCGAGGGACAGATGGGTGTGGAAGGTCATTTCAGGGAGGAGCTGAAGAATTCTATTAAGTGGTCCCAGAAATGGAGACATTGAAAAGAGTATGAGAAAAATAGAAAGGATTCTATAGGTAAAAAGACAGAAAAAATGTACAGGAAACTTGGATTATTGCCCTGAATATCCAATTGGGATCTCTTTATTTATGATAACTTCAAGTTTTGAATTAAAACGTTGGGGCTGGAAGTGCATGAGCTTTTGCAATAGCTTTCAGTTCTGCACACAATCTGTAACCAGGGTCACAGAGAGCTGAGATTATTGTGCCAGAGAAAATTAGAGAAGATAAATGCTTTCAAGTTTCTTTGTTGTTTTCATGTTATTTATAACTCTTCTATAAATCAAGCAATTTAATCTAGCAATTTAATACTATATTCTTTGTTTACTGTGCTTTAGTGTAGCCAAACTGGAAGGATTCACTCAGAGTTTGGAGCCCTATTTTCTCAAATCAACCGGCCAGACTCTAACTATACCCTCAGCATTGCTAACAGACTCTACGGGACACAGACAATGGCATTCTATCAGGTAAGTCTTGATTTGGAATGGTGGTCAATAGCTTTCTTGGCATCCTCTGAATTTCACACCATAACATAAATCACAAATGAAAAGAGTCACATTTATCTTTAAGACATTAAATTTGAACCCTGTCAGAGTTTCAATGAAATGCTTTCAACAATCCCCGACTTAAAGTTATGAAAAATCACATAAAAAACATTATTTCCACAATATCACCAAAGTTGTCCAACAATCAATGTTAGGGATGAAGCACAAAACAAAGCAGGTAAGAATTAACCCTTATGGACCGGAAACCTCCCCTCTCCCCCCACAAAAATCCATTTCTCATCTCTTCTTCAAAGGTCCTAAAAGGCAGAGTATCAAGAATTAGTGGAGAGTACACTGGACTGGGAGGCAAGAGATCTGAATTCTGTTCTCCTTTAGACATATGACTTTGAGCAATTCACTTCTACCTTTAAAATGAGAGGATTAGATCAAGCTTTTTTTTTCTTTTGCTACAAAATTCTAACACTATTTATGCCATTTCGCAAAAGCATTGGAATATGGAATTTTGAGTATTTACTAAGTGTATGTGTCAATCACTCTACTATATACATTTAGACATTATCCTATCTAATAAAAGGATAATATGCAAATTAACTGTCATTCTGTCACAAAGATGGCAGCGCCCATAGCCACAAGATGGAGGCACCTAGTCCTCTCAGCCCCTCCAGAGTTCTCCAGTCCCAGGGGGACGGCTACTGAGAGTGGGCCTCGTGAGCAGCCTGGCAGAATGCTTGCTTTGTCACCCTGGCCACCACAGAGGGCCTCTGGGCAGTGGGCATGGAGTGCTGAAGGGTGGGGGAAACACTTGTATTGTCACCCCAGTGACGAGGCAAGTGTTCTGCGCCTGGCTGTGGATGGGCCTCTGGGTTGCAGAGAGCCTCTGGGCAGCAGGCATGGAGTAGCCAAGCCCAACAGAGAGCTACTGGTTCACAGATTCGTGCACAGGGCTACTAGTCTTATATAATCCTTACGTAGTCCTAAAATGTAAGTACAAAATTGTCATTAATACCACAATTGTGAAGCAAATAATGTAAAGTCAAGTTGAGAAAGGTCACAGAGATAATTAAGTGGCGAAGCCAGAATTTGATTCCTGTCCAAATCCATATTCCTGTTTTTCATTGCTACGTCATCCTGCTGTGATTGAGCTGATCTGCTGGCTTCAGTGTCTTAGCTTTTGTTTGACCAGTGTGATTTTATATAAAGTTGAAAAAAATGTCAATGTCTACATCAGATAATATTGTTATTAATTTTACTTGTGGTGGCTTGTGCGGAGGTTGAAATATACCATATAGAGACCTAACCTTTTGTTAGGCCTCAAAGAAGGCAACCATTTAACCACTCTGGTTCTCAATTTTCCTACGTGAAACATTAGAGCAGTAACTCCCATTTGTTTGTGTCCTTTGAAGAGGAAATTGGAGGGATAGAGTGAAAAGGTCTACCACAATTTGTCATTTTTGCTTTGAACATTTTAAAGCTAAGAATGCCCACGAGTGACAGAAGTAGCCACCAAAAATTCCTGAACATTTCTTTGGGAAAGTTCTTTGATTTGATTAAATGTCTTTGTATGGATTCTGCTTCCTTTCTGACATATATGCACGAACTGCTTTTGTCTGTTACAATTTTACAATACATTGAACTGGAGGTATTCGTTTTCCTTACATTATTTTTGTTTTCTTATGCAGTTATCTTTTCTTTTACAGCAATATTTAAGTTGTTCTGAGAAACTGTATCAAGCCAGGCTTCAAACTGTTGATTTTCAAAAGTCTACAGAAGAAACCAGGCAAACTATTAATGCTTGGGTTGAAAGCAAAACTAATGGTAAGGATAAGTCACATTTATGTCTACAAACTTGATTTGTGCTGGTAAACTCCCTGAGTCAGCATTAACAAGGAAGCAGGGTGAGGTCCAGAAACAGACACAACAAATTAGGAGGAAGTGGGGGAATATTTTGGAAAATCTCTTATATCCATTGTCCTCAGTGACTCTGAGAATGAAAAGAACACTATTTCTACATTAGAGAGATGTTGTCATACATTCTTCCAATAAGTTTAATTAAATTTAAATCTACCTTTCCCAATTTTAAAACAAACTCTATATGTATTGTTAAATATTTATTTTTTTTAAATGGAACATTAAATGTTCATATCAAAGATGTGTTCATTTCCTTTAAAAAAATCTATTTAAAGAAAAAAAGAGAAACTAGAAGGAGTCCTTTATTCATCCATCACTCAGCTTCAATACTTATTACTTAAGCCAATATTTTTAATACTAGAGGCCCAGTGCATGAAATTTGTGCACAGGTGTGTGTGTGTGTGTGTGTGTGTGTGTGTGTGTGTGTCCCCCTTAGCCAAGCCTGCACCCTCTCCGATCTGGAAGCCCTCGAGGGATTTCCCACTGCTCGTTTAGGGCAGTCGGACATCCCTTTCACAATCCAGGACTGCTGGCTCCCAAACGCTCATCTGTCTGACTGCCTGATTGCCACTAACCGCTTCTGCCTGCCTGCCTGATCACCCCTTAACCACTCTCCTACCAGCATGATCAATGCCTGACTGCTCCCCTGCCAGCCCAGTTGCCCCTAACTCCCCTCCCCTGCTGGTCTGGTCACCCCTAATTGTCCTCCCCTGATGTCCTGGTCCCCCCAACTGCCCTCCCCTGCAGGCCTGGTCCCCCCAACTCCCCTCCCTGCTGGCCTAATCACCCACAACTGCCCTCCCCTGCTGGCCTGATTGCCCATAACTGCACTCCCCTACAGGCTATCTTGTGGTGGCCATCTTGTGGCCACATGGGGGCGGCTAACTTTGACCACACGGGGAAACCATCTTGTGTGTTGGAGTGATGGTCAATTTGCATACTGGTCATGAATAATTAGCATATATGAGATAATTAGCATATTCCTCTCTTATTATATAGGATAGCCATGCCCTTTCCCACTATCTTTTTCAGATTATTTGGGAGCTAATCCCAATATCTTTTTTTTCCTTTATATGTTTCAGTTTGTGCCCATCACAAATATAGGCTTTTAAAAAATATGAACACTGCCCTGACTGGTTTGGCTCAGTGGATAGAGCATCGGCTTCCTAGGTTCGATTCCAGTCAAGGGCATGTACCTTGGTTGTGGGCACATCCCCAGTAGGAGGTGTGCAGGAGGCAGCTGATCAGTGTTTCTCTCTCATTGATGTTTCTAACTCTCTATCCCTCTCCCTTCCTCTCTGTAAAAAATCAATAAAATATATTAAAAAAATATGAACACTATACCATTATTACACCTAGAAAATTAAAAAATCATTTAAAATTAACAAATATTTAGTGAGTTTTTGTATTCCTCCAGTTGCCTCTTTTTTTTGCTTGAATTGGAACCCAAACAATGTTTGTGCATTGCAATTGGTTAATATGCTCCTTAGAGCTTGAGTTTTTACATAAACTTTTTGATTGAAATATATGTATACTAGAGGCCCGGTGCACAAAAATTCGTGCACTTGAGGGGCAGGGTCCCTCAGCCCAGCCTGCACCCTCTCACAGTCTGGGACCCCTCGGGGGATGTGCACCTGTTGGCTTGCCTGACCAGCTTGGGTGAGGGGCTGATGGCCATTTCAGGCTGCCCAAAGCCCGTTCAGGGTTCAGGTTCCTACTGAGGTGCCTGGCTGGAAGCAGGTATCTGGGATTTATTTAACTTCTATAATTGAAACTTTGTTGCCTTTGTCCCCCTCTCAAAGCTTGGGTTGCCTCTGGCAACCCAAGGTTCCATCCTGGCAGGTACCTGGGGTTTATCTAATCTAATAAAAGAGTATTATGCAAATTGACCCCCACTCTGTTACACTAAGCCACACCCACCAGCCAAGCCATGCCCACCAGCCAATCAGAGCAACTATATGCAAATTAAGCCAGCCAAGATGGCGGCAACAGAGCAGCAACAGAGGTGGAATAAGCAGAAGGCTTTCTCTGGTGATGGAGGAAGCTAAGGTTCCTGTCTGCCTAGGCTGGCTGTGGCCTCCACTCAAGGCAACAAAGTTTCAATTATAGAAGATAAACAAACCTCAGATACCTGCTTCCAGCCTTGGGCTTAAGGAAGCACTGGGAGCCTGCGTTGTCAGGGACAACCTGACCTGGGCTCTGGTTAAAGCAACAAAGTTTCAACTTTAGAAGTTAAATAAATCCCAGATACCAGTTTCCAGCCAGCCTCACTGCAAACAGCCATTAGCCATTCACCTAGGGTGGCCAGGTACCCCAGCAGGACCCCATTCTGATCCAGGACACCCTTCAGGGCAAACCAGCTGACCCCCACCCATGCACCAGGCCTCTATCCTATATAAAAAAAGGGTAATATGTAAATTGACCCTAACAGCAGAACCACTGGGAGTGACTGGTCACTATGACACACACTGATCACCAGGGGGCAGATGCTCAATGCAGGAGCTGCCCCCTGGTGGTCAGTGTGCTCCCACAGGGGAGCTCTGCTCAGCCACAAACCAGGCTGCCAGCTGTCAGCACTGCAGTGGGGGCAGAAGCCTTTCCCGCTTCCTTAGCAGAGCTATGAATGTCCGACTGTAGCTTAGGCCTGCTCTGCACTGGCAAGTGGACATCCCCTGAGGGCCCGTGGGGTGCCAAAGGGATGTCTGGCTGCTAGCTTAAGCCTGATTGCCCAGGGAGCGGGCCTAAGCCAGCAGGTGGACATCTCCCAAAGGGTCCCATATTGCTAGAGGGCACAGGCCATGCTGAGGACATCCCCAAGTGCACAAATTTTTGTGCACCAGGCCTCTAGTCTTCTATAATTGAAACTTTGTAGCCTTGAGTAGAGCTCAGAGCCCACAGGGCCCAAGCTTCCTCCATTGCCTGGGGCAACTCCAAATCTGTGGTCACTGCCATCTTAGTTGAGCTAATTTGCATATTTGCTCCTGATTGGCTGATGGGCGTGGCTTATAGACATGGCCTGTGGGTGTAATGCAGTGAGGGTTAATTTGCATATTACTCTTTTATTAGATTAGATTTAGAAAAGTATACACATGATATGTTTGCTGCTCAGTGAATTATCACTATGATGAATACTCTGGTCACCACCCAGGTCAGGAAAACAAAATATTAGTTACTGGGAAGGGCACTCCAGGTTCACCCTTGTGTCTTCTCCCAGAAACTAAGCCACCCTGTTCCCAGACCTTAAGACTTCTCTGACTTTTATTGCTAACATATTTGTATCTATTATATCATTTAACAGCAGTGACCTCTCAAAAGTATCTTGTCAATTGATGTATGTTATTGAAATTTAGTAATAGGTAACCAGATTAAAATATGTATCAATTCAGGTCTTTGTACTATTAGAAAATGCATGGAAAATTCTACACATTTTTTAGACATGTTAATTTACTTAGAACAGTAAAGGAAAATATGTTTTATCTCATATGCCAACTCTGATCTACTGCTAGTGGCTGCTTGGGAACTCTGTGGTGAGAAAGAGTCTGATACTTAAACTAAGGTGTCCTGAAAAAGCCCACAATGGAGACACTAGGATGTTAAGGATGGTAGGGATTTGTTTAGTTTAGTGTTCTAGCCTTAGTTTATTGTGTTATGCTTCAAACAGTGCCTGGCACATAGAAGTCTCTTAAAATATTTTTAGCATAAATGAATAGATTGACTAGTGTTATCTGCCATGGGTGTGTATTAGGGATCCACATACTGGATAAGTATTTATATAATAGGGGCCCAGTGCACAAAAATTTGTGCACTCAGGGGCTCCCTCAGCCTGGCCTATGCCCTTTCTCAATCTGAGATCCCTCAGGGGATGTCCACCTGCTGGCATGCCTGACCAGCCTGGGTGAGGGGCTGATGGCTATTTTCAGGCTGGCCAAGCCCCCCAGTGGGGACCTTACCCCATGGGGGTGTGGTCAGCTTGGGTGAGGGGCTGAGGGCTCTTTTCAGGCTACCCACGGCCCCTTCAGGGTTCAGGTCTTTACTGGGGTGCCTGGCCAACCTGGGTAAGGGGCTGAGGGCTATTTTCAGGCTGGCCACAGTTCCTTCAGGGTTCAGGTCCCTACTGGGGTGTCTGGCCAGCCTGGGTGAGGGGCTGAGGGCCTTTTTCAGGCTGCCCACAGCCCCTTCAGGGTTCGGGTCCCTACTGGGCTGCCTGTCTAGCTTGGGAATGATTGCTGTTTGCAGGCTGGCCACAGCTCCCATTGACTCAAAGTCCCAGCGAGGCTGGCTGGAAGTAGGTTTCTGGGGTTTATTTATCTTTTATAATTGAAACTTTGTTGCCTTGAGTGGAGGCCACAGCTGGCCTAGGCAGGCAGTTTCCTTCATCGCTGGCCTCCTGTTTGCTCTAGCTCTGTGGCTGCCAGCTGCCATCTTGGCTGGGTTAATTTGCATATAGTCGCTCTGATTGGCTGGGGGTGTGGCTTGGCTGGTGGACGTGGCTTGAGGGTAATAGAGTGAGGGTCAATTTGCATATTACTCTTTTATTAGATTAGATATATCACTTAGTGGTAGCTATTGTGACTATTTAACTATTATCAACAAGTTTAAATCCAAATCTATTATCTATTCTTTTTCTTATTACAAGGGAAAGTTACAAACCTTTTTGGAAAGGGCACAATCGATCCTTCTTCTGTGATGGTCCTGGTGAATGCCATATATTTCAAAGGACAATGGCAAAATAAATTTCAGGAAAGAGAAACGATGAAAACCCCTTTTAAGCTAAGTGAGGTACGTGTTTCATTTTCAGACTGATGATATATTTTGAAGACTGCAATAATTTTTACAGACAGGTTAGGAAGTTTTAGTGAAAATACTCATCTAGATCTCTGTAAGTACATTTAACTGTGTAGTCTATGAATTTTATTTTCATTTTTCTCTATAAAGTGACAATAACCTTTCTCACAGGCACCTGAGTAGAGCCTTTGGACATTGGGGTGTCTGGGAAGAGGAGAAAGCCTCTTCTCTTCCAAGTGTTCTCCCACCTGATTGTTCTCTCCATATATGCTGTGGCTATTTGCTCTAGTGGCACAACACAACTATTATTTTGCTCCTAAAAAATATCCAGTTGAATTAAAAAGGAAATGATCCTATGATATCATTTTCCTATGTAACTCATTTTATTGGGAAACCCTGTTTTTTTTTTGGGGGGGGGAAACATCTGTATTGTTGTTTTTATTACTCTATCATTATTCAAACAATTTGGCTCTCACTAGGACTTATTTTGGAATACAAAATCATAACCTTTGCAAAGGAAAGTAGTAAGTGTGTATTTTGTAGTTGATATTTTACCCATGTGTTTAGAGTATTAGTGCAGATATTTGCCATGCAAGAAAATCAGTGCACATGCATGTGCATGCACATGTTTAACTATTGTCTAATTACAATCTTTCAAAAACATAGGGTAAGAGCGTAATTGTGGAAATGATGTATCAAGTTGGAAGGTTTAAATTAGCCATCATAAAGGAGCCACAGATGCAAGTGCTTGAGCTGCCCTACGTGCAGGACAAACTAAGCATGATCATCCTGCTTCCCGTGGGCATGGTGACTCTAGAACAGGTATGTTACAGCAGAAAAAACACTCATGCACATGCACCACACACACACACACACACACACACACACACACACTCCCCTCACACGTGTGTATCCTACAATATCAATGCAGCCAGCACTAATTCAATCACAAGCTGGTTTAGCAGCATTGCCCCAGGGACTGTGAGAGGAAAGGGGGGATTCCTGGCCCCTGCCTTCAGGATAATGTATTTAGGGAAAACAACCTAGTGTTATATTTAAAAAGGCATCTGGTAGCAAAAGGGACATATTGAACACACAGACACACACATGTTGATCATTCGACACTTGGGAAACACCTTCGTAATAAAATGATAATGTAGGTTGGGCTCCCAGTCCGTGGACATCTAATGAAGTCATCTTCCTCTCAGGAGCAGTACTGCTGATCCAAAAGTCACACGCTTTTGTGGACCAACCACCCTGTTTAGAGTCTTGGTTTTGTGGGGAAATGAGAGCCACAGCCACTGAGAAGAGGTCAGAGTGGTGGTGTGAGCTTGAATCTGACCCCCCCGCTCCCTGGCTGCTGTCAGAGCTGCCTGGCACAGCAGGCAAGATACTGCTATGGAGTGACTATAGCTTCTTCCAGGCTTGCTAGGACCGCCCACAGTGTTCTGCCAGCGTGACTGTTGCCTAGGAGACCAGTCAAGCTTCTGGGTCCTTGCAGTAGTTCACATACACACATGGGGCTGTTCTAACCAGCGCAAAGAGCACCTGCAAAGACCTTAGAAGTATGAGGCAGCGAGATGATTTTGTGTCATGAAGTTGTGGTAACTTGGATCAGGGCACAAACAGACAAAAGGAAAAGATAGAAAGTGAAACCACTGACCTGGTAGTGTCGGGATGGTGAGGTGACCCAAAAGTCTTCAACTCTTGTAGGAGAAGAATGTTAGTTTGACATGTTAGTTTGGAGCTATGGGAGGGATGTAAAGAGTTTCAAGTGTCCAAGGACAGAAGTGTGAAGAGTTTACAAAAACATCTGGAACTGGGTGGAGAATAAGTCAGGGTTGTGAGGCTGCATTGGGAAATCTGAGCAGGGATGTGGGTGTTGACTTGCTAAGTGTAGGCACCCAGAGGTCAGCTTCAAGAGCGGATGGGAGGAGATTAAAGTGGAGTGGAACAAGAGGTCTCCATGTCACAGATGCCAAATGACAAGTTCATAATGGAAATTGCTATTAAATGTCTCAGATATGAGAACCAAGAAGAAGTACTTGAGTTCTTCCAGGAAATGAGAACACAATTGCTGAGGCATTAGAGAGAGTTTAGGTAAAGCCTACACACTGAAGTAATGGATTAACGCACATTGGATAAGTTTAATTATAAAATATCGATGAGAAATAGACAATAGAAAATGGAAGATGTGGATGAATGCAAGATTCTTTTCTTTTTCAGATAAAACTTGAGCACAGTTTAAAGGTAGAAAAGAAGTCAGTAGAATTGAGTATTTTACTCTCAGAATTATAAAACAAACAGCGATTAATGCAGAGGTGTGTGCTTGGCTCATGTGGATCCATCTGTGTTTTGTCCCTTAGGTAGAGAAGCGGCTGAACGCGAAGATGTTTCACAAGTGGACCAGCTCCTCCAACATGATGGAAAGGGACGTTGAAGTCTATTTGCCCCGATTCAAACTGGAGATCAAGTATGAGCTGAATTCTCTGCTAAAATCCCTCGGGATGACAGATGTCTTCCACCAGAGTAAAGCTGATCTGTCTGGAATGTCACCAGCCAAGGGCCTGTATGTATCAAAGGTCATCCACAAGTCATATGTGGATGTCAACGAAGAGGGCACGGAGGCAGCAGCGGCCACTGGGGACAATTTTGTCATAAAAAGACTCCCCATCCGAGCTCAGTTCATGGCGAACCACCCTTTCCTGTTCTTCATAAGGCACACTGGCACCAACACCATTCTCTTCTGTGGCAAGCTTGCCTCTCCCTAAGTAAATGGGGTTGAGCAAGGCTCAGAGTCACAGAGGAGGTGTAGGGATAAACCCATGACTCAGAGCAGTTCCCACCTATCACACCTTTGTGCCTCAGTTTGCTTGACTGAAAATGGATCGAGGATCTCTCCCAACTTATTCCATGAGTTACTGAACCTTAAGATTATGATAACCATGGAAGAAGGTATATTTACAGAAGACGCTTTTCTAGCTCTCTTATCTTTGGGGCCTCATTTTAGTACTGTCTGGTGACATAATCAAGTCATTAAGGGAAATTTTAAAGAATTACATTTTCTTGACTTGTGTATATCAGTGAGTTCAGTGAGTTCTTGAATAAGTGACCACTCCACCTCTAGAAAACCAATCAAAGGGTTCCCACTTTGGTTGGATTTTAAAATATTGTCATTTTCCTTGCATGTATAAATGTAACATCCTGAATTTTAGTTCAAACTTCTGTATTGACTATAATAAATACATGAAATGCCTTTGAAGCCATTTTAGTGGAATTTTTGGCCAAGTTTTTGTCAGACCTGAAGTTGAGTAATAGACTCTTTTGATCTCTCTCCATTGGTGGCACGTGTTTCCTCTTTGTGTCAATAGAGAAAGCAGAGCTCAGTGAGGCATTCAGCTCGGCACAGCCAGACCCCCAAAGACACATATACCTCTAGCCAAACACCAGATTTACTGCCCCAAAGTGATGACTTTAAAAGATTATGGTCCTTTCATTATTCATTTCCTGAAGAGATATTTTAAGCATCTACTAAGTTCCAGCACCATGTTAAGAGAGAAGGCAGGCTGTAGAATAATAATGACAATGGATGATGGCTGCTGTGAGAAGACTGTTCTCAGTAAGAACAAGCCGTGAGGATGGAGGGATGTGGTGGGAGGGTGATTCCTTTAAGTGATGACCCCTGAGAGGCATTTCAGGGAGTGAGGGCTCTTTTCTGAGGAAAGCAACTTGATCAGACTCACATTCTAGAAAGAGCACTTGGGTTTCCAAATGGCCATCTTCATGATGGGAAAGAGGCATTATAAACTACATGGATTAAATCACAGAAGAGCATTTTCCATGCCAATAATCACTTCTGTAGGACTGGGGCAGTTTTGCAACCGGCTCATGGTTTATTTTGGTTACACGTAGATAGCATCATTGACAATTTAGGTGTGACAGTGAAAGGCGCCACTGGAATGCTTAATTGGGTGATGGAATTGTCCAGTAATATGGACATGAGTCAGAGTCAGCCACAACAGCTCTGACATTTATGCCAAGAATTCCCCAGTCTAGTCCCCAAGCACCTTCAGCACATGTTGAAAAGATCCTTTGTTAATATGTAATAAAGCTGTTGGCTGACATTTACCAGACTGGGATTTGGCAGGGTTTCCGAATTCCATATGCAATCCACAGATTTTTTTTTTTTTAATACTGCTTTCTGTTAATTAAACCTTTGTATGACTTTGTATACCCTGTGTCTCTCAGACTACATGAAACTAAGTCTCTGTATTAGATCTCACTGAATATTGTGGGTCCTTCAGAGTCTCATGCTTTACTTCCCTGGTTCCCCAAATCCTGTCTGGGATTCCCCACTTTTCCCCAATTCATGGTTGGCTTAGTGTGGAATCTACTCCCATCCCTCTAGTGCCACAGAGCAGTGGGGGAGCCTATGACTTCACCAACAGGTCCACAAAGGTGCCACCATCTGTTGATGCTACGTCCAGAACTGCATTAGGCCAAGACTCCCTGAGTTCCTGGAGCTGCTGTTCCTGCCCATGGATTTGAGTGGGGAGGCGTTTCTGTGCTCTAAGTGGAAGCTGGGATAGGAAAACTCTCCCATCCATGGATATTGGCTATCCCATCCTATAGTTTCCAAGCAGGTCTCCAGTCTTGTTCAAGGAGAGGCGACTCGAACTGTCCCGTGGAGGCTTATCTCCCTGGGATTGAGGCTCAAGCACACACGTGGGCTGCTTGCACAGTTGCCCTTTGCCTCCAAATGTGAACCACTGGCCTGGGGCCATGGACGCCCTGAATTTCCTCCTGAGCACAAACTCTTTCTAGGATGCAAATAGGTTCCTGTGGGCTTCCTCAGGACCTCTTCATGCGTCACACCACTGAATTTCTGCATGACTCTTCCCCGTTTTACTTTTCTCATTCACACTTGTTGCTCTCATTACACATTTTATTTATTTATTTTGTGTATAGAGAATCTCTTCCCATTATTATGTGAACTGGATGAGATCAGGGTTAAAAAAAAACACGCAAACTTTTTGTATGTTGTTGTCCTAGTGCAAACAGTGCCCACAGCATAGTAAGTAGTCAATAAATATGGGTTGAATTAATTAAGGAATCCATACCTTTAATGCTTCAATGTTTTGAGTGCCTACTATGTTTTAGAATTGGAAAGTGAAGATCATTGGTTTAAATAAAATAGGCTTGCCTGGCCACCGTGGCTCAGTGGTTGACCCTTGACCTATGAACCAGGAGTTCTAGGTTTGATTCCGAATCAGGGCACATGCCTGGTTGTGGGCTCCATCGCCAGTATGGGGAGTATAGGAGGTAACTGATTTTCTCTCATCATGGATGTTTCTATCTCTCTCTCCCTTTCCATTCCCCTCTGAAATCAATAAAAATATATTTAAAAAGTAATTAAATCAGATAGGCTTGAGATAATGCAATGAATTTGACAAACAGTAGAGTTCAGCAGATAATTCTAATAGGATTGGTCTATAAAAAAAATGTCCCAGGCTGCACTGTGGACAAATGTTTTGTTTCTGCATGGTCTTTTCTGATAAAGGAGATGAAAGAGCTGTATACTCTAAGGTGACCAGACGTCCCGCTTTTGGCAGGACTGTCCCGTTTTTTAACAATTTGTCCCGCGTCCCGCGGCGTTTTAAAAAAGTCCTGATTTTTGGAAAGAGGCATATGTACTACTCTTTGTAATATTTTAAGTAACAATAACAATAAAAAAAGAACCCCTCCGGTCAATGGTGTCCCGCTTTACCAATGTTAAAATCTGGTCACCTTAGTATACTCCCACATACCTCATATGGTTTAAGGTACACCTTGTGTTGAGCTGGGTTCCCCAGAACATCTAAGTTATGGTTTAGGAGAGTCAGTGACCACTGTGATCAGCTGACTCACTGCAACAGTTGTCACAAGTGCCAAGGGAATTTCAGCCTGAGTGAAAGGTGTTGATAACAGGGAGCTGAGCTGGTTAGTGGTTGCTGATTTGTTAGGACACCATTCAAATCAAGTAAAATTGCTAGGGATGGTCAAGAGTTAAACCTCATTTCACTAAATAATGTAACCAATTTGGCCAGTTATTCAGCTAAATTTTATGCAGCTTTTACACTTAAGGTACAACCTGTGTGTCAAGCAGTGTGTCGTGAGCTCCTCCTAGTGGGTGAGACAATAACATGAGATGTATATAAGATATATCTGTGCTGTGGGAAGATATCAATGAAAACTATCATTTCATGAGGATGACATCAATAAAATCTACCATTTATTAAACTATTGCTACATGCCAGGAACCATTTTAAGTATTTTATTAATTTTATCCCCATAACTGTGTGTGATGTCACCTGGTCACTCCAACTTAGAATGCCAGTAACATGTCTAATGTCACACTGTTAGTTGCAGAGCCAAGATTTGAGTCCATGCTTTACCCTCTGCACTATTGCGACAGGCTACTCAGTACCTTTGTGGACTTTGGAGGAGAGGTTAGAGTGTCAATTTAGAGACTGTTTCTGCCACAGCTCCTCTTAAAATCCTGTAATCCCTAGACAGTTTTTAGCGGACTCATTAATTTAGAGGTTGTAGATATATTGTTGTAGTTCCTCATCCTATCACTAGATGGCAGGCTTGCTGGCAGAGGGAACAGGTTGGGGTAGATATCTGGTAGGTAATTTATGAATCTCATCAGGAATCTTGGTAAAATAGTTCATTGGCTATTCCAATCAGACATTAAAATATTTATTAAATTTATACTTATTAAATTTCTTTCACTTTGTATTTAACAGTTCAAATTTTCCTTTTTATTTGTTCAATATTTGCAAAGGGAGTATAAATCAGATAGTGGGAAGTTTGACTCATTCATGATTATGTGTAGAACAGTTTCTAGCCTATAGCAGGGGCTCAAAAAATATTTGATAATTCCTTTTCTTTCTTTCATGTTCTAAGCACCTAATTCCAAAAATTTCTTTTATTTTGAACAAATTTTGGTCTTACAGAAAAGTTGCAAACATAGTAAAAAGTCATTTTATATCTCTCACCCCACTCTGGTAATGTTAACATCTTACATAACCATAGTACAGCTATCAAGAATAAAAAAATTAACATTGACATAGTCTTATTAATTAAATTACAAACTTTTTTTTTTGAATTTTATCCATCTCCCCCCCCCCCCCTTTGTCCTCTTTCTGTTCTAGGATCAGATGGAGGGACTCATGTGGCATTTAGTTATTATTTATACTTAGTCTATAAACGTCCCTTGGTCTTCTCTAGTGTTCTGTGACCTTGAAAGTTTTGAAGAGTATCTATCTATTATTCTATAGGATGTCCATCAATCTGATCTGGATTTGTGTGATGCATTCCAGTTGGAGGGAGATGGTGCACTTTGGGGAAGAAAACCAGAAGAATAATGCTGTGTCTTCCTCAGGTCACCATATTAGTGATGTTTACCTTGCTCACTTGGATAATTTAGTGATTGCTAGGTTTCTCCACTGCCAGGTTACCTTTTTATCCCTTTGTAGTTAATAAATACCTTGAAGGAGGTTTTTCAAGATTATGCAAATCCTGTATCTCCTCCAACTTTTGTCCACAAACTTTAGCATATATTGTATATCCATCACCTGTTGAACATTTTCAGATAAATATTTTTTACAGGTGTGCAATTATATCCCTCAACTGGGCATCTCTTCAAATATTTTTAAAGTGAGAAGCTATGTTCTATAAAAATATAGAAAGAAAATATCAACAACTGATATTGGATCTAGCCTCTTAAATCCACTGAAAATATAAAGAGACTTTGGTGTTTATAAAAATTTACCCAGGGGTATAATCATTAGAAATTGGTGATCATAAAGGAAAAAACTCATTACTAATTCTTTTCTTAACTCTAATCTTGTTAAAATTATGCCAATATCCTTCTAGAAATTTATATATATATATATATATATATATATATATATATATATATATATATATATATAATAAAAGAGTAAAATGTAAATTAAGAATCATTCCATCACAGTGGCCACCCCCATAGCCACAAGATGGTGATGCTCAGTCCAGCCCAGACACTGAAGTGGTCAAGCCTGTTAGCCAGGCAGGCTGGTTGGGGGCAGGCGGGGGGCCAGAGTGACAGAACAGATCAAAGGGGGCTGGGGGTCTCCTGCCCAGGCCAGAGGCCTTCACCAGAGGCCTCAGGCATGGGTAAGGGCAGAGCCGGTAATCGGAGTGGTGTGAGGGTGCCCTACCCAGGCATAAGGCCTGGGTTAGAGGCCTCAGGCCTGGGCAGGGGCAAGGCCAGAGATTGCAGAGCCAGCGGTCAGAGGAGTAGTGGAAGAGCCTGCGATCACAGGGATCTGGGCACCAGTGGAGCTGGCAAAGCAGAGGTCTGGAGGTCCCCTGCCCAGGCCCATAGCCTTGGCCAAAGGCTGCAGTGGGGCAGGGATGGAGCCAGTGATCTCACGGCCTGGTCAGGGGCAGAGCCAGCAATGCAGGGGCTTGGAGATCCCCTGCCCAGGCCTGCAGCCTTGGCCAGAGGCTGCCAGTGGGGCAAGGGCAGAGCTGGCGATGGCAGGGGGCAGGATCAGAGCCAGTGATCATGGAGGCCTGGGCTCTATGAAGCCGGGGATTGGAGGGGCTTGGGGGTCTTCTGCCCAGGCCTGCAGCCTCAGGCAGAGACTGCAGGCCTGGGCAGGGGCAGAGCCAGTGATCGCAGGGGTTTGGGGGTCCTCTTCCCAGGCCTGCATACTCGGCCAGAGGTTACAGGCCTGGGAAGGGGTGGAGCTGGGATTGGAGGGGCAGGGGTGGAGCCAGCAATCAGAGTGAACTACAGAGGAAACACCTTTTCTTACCGCTCATTGGCTAAGCTCCCTGTATACCACTGGTAATATTCTTAGTAACTTGGGTAATAAGAGTCCCTAAAGGCAATCTAGGGTTTTTCCACCATACTCCTGGAGAAAAAAATGGAGGTCCACTGCTGGAGGGCTAAGAAATGTCATATCCTGCCCTAGCCAGTTTGGCTAAGTACATAATGCCCGAGCCTGCTGACTGCAGGGTCTGGGTTCAATTCTGACCAAGGGCATGTACTTAGGTTGCAGGCTCCTCCCTGGTTGGACCCAGGTCAGGGCATATGCAGAAGGCAACCAATCAAAGTGTTCCTCTCACTTTGTTGTTTCTCTCTGTTTTTGCTTCTCTTCCACATTCTCTAAAAATCAATGGAAACATATCCTCAGGTAAGGATAAAAAAAGAAAGAAAGAAAGAAATGTCGTATCCTATGAAAGACATATCTTGAAAATGCCTAAAGAAAGTTATCATTTTTTCATGGTGAAGGGACTGGAGTCCATGTTGATGAAAACACCTTGGTGGCTGTGGTGACTGGCAGTGGCTGCAGCAGTGGGGTGATAGGGCTGGTGGCTTCCCCTGATTAGCCTGGTCACCTCCCACAAAGGGAGGCCAGACTACTGCTTGGGCCCACACCTCAAGGTGAGCAGGGAGTGGGCCTAAGCCATCAGTAGGACATCCCCTGAGGGCTCCCAATATGTGAGAGGGGGCAGGCTAGGCTGAGGAACACCCCTCTGCCAGTGTACGAATTTGTGCACCTGGTGCAGAAATTCGTGCACCGAGGTGGGGTCCCTCAGCCTGCCTGGCAATTGAGGCTAATTGGGGCATCTTGCTCAGTCCATATTGGGGCCAGCCAGCTGCAGCAGGGTGCGGTGGAGGTGGGGGGGTGTAGGGGCCATGGGAGGTTCCTATCAGGGCGATTTGGGCTGGCTGGCCCAGGGCAGGGACCATGGGAGGTTGGCTGTGGGAGCACACTGACCACCAGGGGGCAGCTCCTGCATTGAGCAGCTGTCCCCTGGTGGTCAATGCGTGTCAGAGTGACTGGTTGACTGGTTGTTCAGTCGTTCAGTCATAACGGTTGCTTAGGCATTTATTTATTTATTTATTTGGTTATTTATTTATTGAAAAAGATCATATTGCATATACCATGTTACACTTAATTTTTGTATTTAATATATTTTGGAAATATTTCTGTGTCTATAAACATTCGCTACAAAATCATTCTTAAGAGCAGGGCAGTATTCATTTAGAGGATGCGGCAGGATTTATATAAATAATTTATTATAATACATTTTTTCCAGTTCATTTACTTTAAATATTTAGATGTATCGGATGATCATTTAAGATAATGGTTGAGGGGTTACTTTCCTCCTTGATTCCTCACATCTACCTTCCAGACTTTCTATGCACCCACCTTCATGAGAAAAGACTATACATGTAGGACAAAGACATTGCTCAGTTTTCTCAAAAGATTTTCTAGACAATAGCCTTAAATGTCAAACTTTCATTTGCTTATACCTGAATTTGAAAGAAGCTAGGCTCTTTGAATTTGCAGAATGTGGTACTAAATATGCAGAGTGAGAACCACGAGAGGAGCAGAATCTGTGGTTAATTTGGTACACATTTCTGTGGAGTATGTGTTTAGAGCACTAAAACAGCTTCAACACAGACTTAAGATCAGCTGTAGTAGACACTGCCAAAGACTATTATCCCAAAGTAGATCTTCCAATGAATACTTCCACCAGCAATGCATGAGAATTTCTTGTTCAAATCTTCTGCACATATTTCTATTTATTACTAATTTGTAGGACTACTTTATTAATTGAGGACGACAGATCTTTGTCACAAATATTTATTGCAAATATTTTCTACCATTTGGTGGCTTGTCTTTTCTGTCTCTTGAAGGTGTCTCTGATGACCAGAAGTTCTTAATTTTAATGAAGTCAATTTACTGATCTTTTAACCCATGCTTTCTGTGACCTGTTCAAGAAATTTTTGTCTATACCAAGTTAACAAATATATTGTATCTTCTAGAAATTTTGGTGCTGGTTTTCCATAAGACCTGCAATTCATCTGGAATTTGTTTTTGCACATGTTGTGAAGTTTAAACTTCATTTTTAAAGGAAAGTATGAATATTCAGTTGGTCCAGAGCCATTTGTTGAAAAGACACCTCTCCTCCTCCTCCTCCTCCTCCTCCTCCTCCGCTTTCTCTACTTAATGGAATTTTTGTTTTAAGTGAGGATCAAATTGGGTGATCTGTTCCCAGCTTCTGTCTTCTGTTCTGTTGGTCTGTTTGTCTATCCTTGCACTCCTATCATTCTCTTGATTGCTGTAGTTTTAGAATTTGTCACCTGCTAATGTGAGGTTGCAACTTTGCTTTTATACTTCAAGATTGTTCTCTTTATTTTAATATAAATTTTAGAATCAGTCTGTCATTTTCAAATACATACAAATAAAAGAATTTTGTTTAGAATAATAAAAACAAATCTATGGAAAATTTGAGGGAATTGACATATTTAGTTTTTCAATGCATAGACATGATGTATCCTGCCATTTAAGTTTTCTTTTACTTCTCTCAATCATATTCTTCAATCTGCTATGAAGAGGTCTTGCACATACTAGTACTTTGGTTTTTGAATTCCTGACAGTATAGATACTGTCGATATTTTTATTTGCTAAGTTAGCAGTGCAAATGTCAGGGCAGAAGATGAGATTCAGAGTCATGGACAGGTCTGGTGGGAGAACTCATTTTTGTGCGGTCACTTCTGTTTTGGTATGTTTGTTTTGCTTTTGTCTTGTCGTATTGTTGTTTGCCAAAGTGTTGAGGTTGGTTCAGGATGCTCTGTGACCAGACATCCAATCCATTTTTGACAAAACCACTTTGGGAATTCACTCTTTTTAAAAATATATATATATATTTTATTGATTTTTTACAGAGAGGAAGGGAGAGGGATAGAGAGTTAGAAACATCAATGAGAGAGAAACATTGATCAGCTACCTCCTGCACACCTTCTACTGAGGATGTGCCGACGCTCTATCCACTGAGCCAAACCAGTTAGGGTGGGGAATCACTCTTTTAAAACATTGGCAATGATGTATATCTTGGTATAACTTTTAGTACCTTTTTTTTTCAACACCATTTGTTGTCAGGCAACTATTGACTCTAGAGAGATGGCTTGCATTCTAGGAAATTCCCCCTTTAGGGGCTTCCTGCTCTTATATCTAAACTAGAGGCCCGGTGCACAAAAATTTGTGCACTCAGGTGTGTGGGGGGGTCCCTCAGCCCTGCCTGTGCCCTCTCGCAGTCTGGGACCCCTTGGGGGATGTCCACCTGTTGGCTTAAGCCTGATCCCCAGGGGATCAGGCCTAAGCTGGCAGTCAGACATCCCTCTGGCAGCCCGGGAGCCCTCAGGGGGTGTCCACTTGCCAGCGAGGAGCAGGCCTAAGTTGCAGTCATACATTCTTAGTGCTGCTGAGGAGGCGGGAGAGGCTCCCACCACCACCACTGTACTGGTAGCCATCAGCCTGGCTTGTGGCTGAGCAAAGCTTCCCCTGTGGAAGCACACTGACCACCAGGGGCCAGCTCCTGCATTAAGCATCTGCCCCCTAGTGGTCAGTGTGTGTCTTAGTGACCAGTCATTCCCAGTCATTCTGCTGTTAGGGTCAATTTGCATATTACACTTTTATTATATAGGATGAATTTCTAGGTCCCATGCTGCCACCAATCTGCAAAGACAGTGGAGAATAACAGAAAGCCACTGTGAGCTGGTCTTGCTGCCTCATCATTTCCCCTCTACTTTTGTCCTCTTTTTTCATGTCTAGGTGTAGAGTGTAGGAACTCCATCACCTACTGCCTCAAGGTCACTGCTCATGTGACTTATGGATATTTGCAAGTGAATTATTAGTAGTTAAGTTTTCAGGGAGGCAAAAGTTATATGTGGATATTTGCGTATATTCTTCAGTGCCCCCAATCCCTTCAATGTTCAAGGGTCAACTGTATACACTAAGTAATTTATATATGTTACCTATCACCCTTTCAACGATAATTTCACTAAAATTCTCTCCATTTTTTCAACTCAGGAAAGCAAGACATAGAGAGGCTGAACAGCTTGCTGAAGGCCACCCGGTACAAGATGAGAAGCTGGAGTCTTCCCAAACCACACCTTCTGAGTTCTGCCAGCAAAAGTGCACTTTCTGGAAGACCCATCCTGATGCTTGGTTCGGAGTAGATGGTCTCTGCTGCATATATGTGGGCTGTCAGCCTTTCCCCAGAGTTGCGCATTGCCATGTGTTATTGACAAAACCATCCGTATGTTGCAAGCTTATCATGAGATCTGGGCTTGAGTCACTTCATCTTTCAGAGACACCATTTGAACCTTAGATAATGACTGTCCTGGGAGTGGATAAAACCCAGGCATTGGACCTTTGTCCTGGGTGGAGGACAGGATTGGCTAAGTTCATTACCTGCTGCTTGGCTCATCTTGACTCTGGCTCACTCTCATGTTTACCTTTTCCCTATGTTCTATGCTGCTAGCTCTGATTCCTGACTCTTAACCTATAATTTCCCCTACATGCAGGTACATACAAGTGTAGATAAGAATGTGAAAGGAGAGTCTTTCGAATTTTGGGTTTGCTTCTTCGTGAATGAGCAGTTGGATGAATAGTGTGCACTATGGCCCTGCTTCTGCTTCCAACTGAGTAGGGAGATGCCATGAGCCTTCCTGAGCTGGACAAGGAAGCCCATCTGATATTTCTTCTCTGATTTCCCTGTGAGAACAGTCTGGGAGAGGGGAGGGGCTTCTCACAAATTACTGTCACTGCTGCAGCTATTGCTGCTGTTACCAACCTCTCCCTTGAGGTTGAGCCAATGGGACATCTGGGACATTTCCCCTTAACCTTGGCAGAGGTGAGATGGGAGGGGTGAGGAGTCTTAGGAGAGAGGAGGCAGGAGGAGCTGGAGCCAGCAGTGAAGGCCTCCGAAGTGCAGTGGGAGGAGGTAAGTGGCATTCTTAGATGCTGGGTAATTCTTATGCATTCTAGGCTTCTAAGCATTATCAGGCTCCCTAAAATTAATGGACAGTCCCGGAGCTGTCTGTGAGAGCATTCATCTGCCTTCAATTACAGCTTTTCTTCTAACTGCATGGCTATGACCCCCACCTTCCCTTCAGCCTCTGCATCTCTTTCTAGCTCTTGGGTGAGGAAAGGCAAGATCTTGACAGTAAGACATCCCCTTGCTTGGTAAAGCCATAGCTTCCTGCACTTCCTTGAAGGTATAATAAGCTCACCTATCCAATATCTGTTCTCTACACAGTTGTTGTAGAGTGATCGCTGAGGTCACAGGAGGGCAGCAGCGTGTATAATATCAGCCCACATGTTGGATATAGGGAAATCAGCATTATTCTTTACCTTATGTGAAATATGCCTACTGGTTGCTGAACAAATCCTGATTCTTATAAAAGATAACTTGCACTGAATATATTTAATGCTTATGTCTGGGATTTCTATCCCAGGGAGTCACAGCAGTGCTGAATAATCATGTGTGAATGAATGGAATGAATGAATGTTTACAAGCTATTTTCTATTTTTTTTTATAGAAAATGATCTAGAACCCTAGTGATAAGTTACATGTCAACTCCCAAGCCAAGAGCAAAAGCTAGAGACCATAATATAATGATTATAACAGTTCCCCCAAAAGTCTGCTGGTGGGAGATACTCCCTATTGATTATATTTCCATTATTATCAATATTTGGCAACTTTAGTGGCAATGGTGAGAGGCCTGAGTTGTTGTCACTGTTTTTAGTAATATTACGCAATTTTGGTAAGCCTATTCAGAATCAAAGGTTCTCTAAAAAATGCAAAGCAGTGTATGGCTGAACTTTGAGCTATCTCTGTGCTGTAACTGTCTTTTTCTACAATACTTTATAGCCTAAATATCTCTGCTTGTGTACGAATCACTGTTTTGTACTAATAACAGTGAACTAGGGAGCAAGCTTCTAATGAGACCCTCTCATAAGGTGTGAAACAGGGCAAAGGGAGGAGGACTGTTTCTATTTGTGGGGCTCTTATATCTGTGGCAATTAGGAGAAAAATGGCAACAGGAGACCTTGTGTTTAATCACAGTTTTATCTGGAAGATTTTGATCCAGGCTGTTCCATGCTAACACATGTGTAGAGAAGGTTCTATTTATGCTGATAAGGAAAATCACACTGATTCGTCTGAAGGGATTAAGTAAAACGATTCTGAAAGGTTTTCTTAGAAAAAGGTGTGAAGTTTCCCATTTGTCTGAAAGGTGCGGTAGAGGTGTGCATAGGGTGGAATGAAGAACAGAGTTTCACTGCAGGGAAGTGTGCTGTTTTACTCAAGATTAATGAGTGAAGACCAGGTGTTTGGGTTTGCTACTGCGCAAACAAGGATTTTCTCGCTTATTCTTTGAGAACTGATCAGATTATGTGTTCCCGTCTGAACTTGGTTGTGTTGCCACAGGTGATGCTGACTAGAAAACCAGTAAAGAGATAACAGCCTCACAAATGGCATTTTGCAGGCAACAGCCCTGTGGTCTTAGATGATTTTCCGAGGGGAAAAGACAGTTGTCAGGGTTAATGCTGGTCGTTGGGCAGGCAGAGAGAGACCAGTGCCCTGGCTGATTTGTGCATAGAACGTCAGCCTGCAGACTGAAGGGTCTTGAGTTCAATTCCAGTAAAGGGCATATGCCTGCCTGGATTGTGGGCTCCATCCCCAGTAGGGGCATGCAGGAGGCAGCCGATCAATAATTCTCTCTCATTATAGATGTTTCTATTTCTCTTTCTCTCTCCCTTCCTGTCTGAAATCAATAAAAATATTATTTTTTTAAAAGAGAGAGACCGAGCGAGGACAATGGCAGTCCTCTGAATCTCTGCTCCTGAGCCCTCTCTCTAGCTCAGTCCACCTCCCTGAATTGTGCCCTTCTTTCTGCCAGAGGAGTTTGAGCATCATCTCCACTCAAAAGCTTTCTGTAACCCTTCCACCTTCCTAAAGTACTTTCTGAGCATCTTCAGCCATCACAGTCATCACATTGTTCTAATTTACTTTTAGGTCATAGATTCCTGGGGATGGTGTGGGGAAAATGTCTTAATTTCTGAGTGCCCCTCAGTGTTTAAACTAAGGTGTTGGATTGAAGATGCTGTTTCAGGCCATAGTTAGAAGCTTTCAGTTTTTTCCATACTTCTTTTAAAATAATAAGAGCCCCTTTTTATTGTTTCTTTTATTCTCATTTTTTCCCACTTGTTTTCAAATTTTCTTTTCCTCTGAGAAATGATGATAAATGTTTGGATTGTAGGAGGCATGGATAGGGATGAAAATTAAGGATAAAATGAGAATGATCCTAGATTCTTCCTACTGGTCCCTCTGGTATATAATAAGCCTGTTTTAATGGCAGACTGGAGTTTGCAGGTGAGCTAAGAAAAACTCACTTGCAATAGCATCACTTTGAAAGGTAAGAGAGGCAAACAATGCTCAATAGATCCGTATTTTGAAAAACTTTTATAATCTTTATTCGACTATTGGAAAGAATTGCATCACTTCACAAATAAAAAGGTATGAAGTTCTCTCTATAAAGTCATTATAACGACATATCAATATGTTATTACCTATCACCCAAGGTGGACACAAATAATAACAGTATTTAGTGAGATCAATGTTAGCGATTTACATATGAATCTTTGAAGTTGAGAAGCAGAAGTATTTTTTTTAAAACATCAGTGCACAGGGATGTTATGTAATGGGAGTGTGCCTTAGGGGATGCAAAGTACAAACAGATATTTTCTCATGCATGTTGGTACCTGCTTCAGGCTCAAGTATGAATTCCACTGTGTGGTAGGTCCCATAATACCATTGTGCTGTGGCTGTGTGGGATGTTTCAGCAAGCTGGTTAGGAGTGCATATTTGCTAAAGTTAATTTAGAGAAAAAGGAAAGAGAGAGAGAGAGAGAGAGAGAGAGAGAGAGAGAGAGAGGGAGAGAAACATTGATTGGTTGTCTGCCTCTTATAGGTGACATGAAGGGATCGAACCCACAATGTTATGGTGCTCAGGAGGATGCTCCAACTAACTGAGCCACCCAACCAGGGCAGGAATGCATTGTGTGTGTGTGTGTGTGTGTGTGTGTGTGTAGCGTATCGTGAGTGGTTTGTCCCCAGACTCACTGCAGAACCCACAGAGGGATCCAGTGATATCACTGAGATATAACTAAGCTCATCTGCTGGTCTGTTAACGATATTTCGAGTCATGCAGCTTTTCATTCTTCCATGATGTAGTGGGGCCCAGCTTCCTCTATGTCCCAGTTGGAGTCAGGGTAGAGGACAATGAGAGGTTCTTGCCTCCACCCTGGACATTTCTTGAGGAGCTTGAAAGGACATTCTGTGAGATTAGAAGGCCTTGATTATTTAGGGCAATTAGGCCTGACACTGTATTTTCCTCCCAGACTCTTGTCCTACATTCTAGATTTCGCTGGCAGAGTCCAAGGAGGAAGTGTGTGTGTGTGTATGTGTGTGTGTGTGTGTGTGTGTGTGTGTGTGTGAGAGAGAGAGAGAGAGAGAGAGAGAGAGAGAGAGAGAGAAGAAAAACTTGCAAGGACCCTCATTTCTTTGTAGCTGGAATTCTAGTGAATTATAAGCCTTCTATTTCTCAAATTCTCTACCTTTTTCCACATTAGAATGCATCATCATTTTGAAAGTTTCTACCCAACAATGTCACCTCAGTAAATTTAATAAAAAGGTAAAATAAATAAAATTCAAGATGTACTAAATTATTAAAAAAAGAGTTAGTGATCTTGCTTGTCTAGGAAATTCAGTTACTTATCTGCAACATGAAAATTTAGATTCTGAATTTTTTGATTCTATTAAAATGAGAGTGATTAGACTCTCTAGGATTAGTAATTTTTTCCCACAACTGATTATTTTCAAATCCCAATTTCCTTTTAATTCATTACCTAGCTTTTCTCTTTTCTTATTTTTTCCCCATTCTGACTTTTTTATTTCTCTTTCTCTTGACTTTGACCACAACTCTGTTGGCCACTTGAAGGATCACCATGTTCTCTATGGCCCCTGAAAGCTTGCTTGTGTGGCTCTTGCTGACCAATACCAACTTATCTGATGGGTCTAAATTTCTCTGCCCCCCTCTGTTCAGTGGTCAATGAACTCTATTTCTTAGTTGTTCAGACATCACATCACCCCTGTGGCACATTTCTCGCTGCATTGTAATTGCTCATAAACTGTCTCCTAGCTCAAACTAGGGGCCCATTGAAGGAAGAAACTGTGTCTTCCTTAACGTAGTATCTCTCCAGTATGGCACAGGACCCAGCACTGCGTCAACCCTTGGTAAGAGTCTGTTGAATCAGTGAGTGGATGA
>PVJC01011221.1:0-41990 GCA_004026665.1 Murina feae
TTGTTTCCCTCAAAATGTGTTACCACCCATGCATGGCCCTTTTAAGAGTATCATGCTCAAAGAAAGAAAATAAATAATAATAATAATAAGTATTGCGCTTATATGCAGGCAGTAAATTACTTTAGTAATGGAATCAGTGTGGCTGCGGTAGAGCTGGCTTGCTCTCTGATCGGCTGTGTCACAACTGGGTTTGGTCTCTGGTTCTCTCCTTCCCCATGCTGTTGCAATTCTGGCTTTCCAAGGAAAAGTCAGACTAACGCGGCTTTATAAATGTTCTGTCGAAATCGTTCGAATAGGAGAGTCCGAAAACTTTCTGCCCCATGAGGCGTGAAAATGGAAACCAGTTGTTGAATGTTCACGAATTCTGTTTAGGATTTGTAATTTGCCATTGTGCTTCACTTTCCCCTTGTTATCATTAAATTTCCAAACATACCCCAGCGTTCGGAGTGTAGCGGACCCTCATTGACACACCATCCAACTTCAACATCTCTCAACATTTCGCCAACTTACCCCATTTATCCTTCAAAACCTTTACTGGAGCAATTTGAAACAAATTCTAGACATCATTTTATTCTAAATGTGTCAGTATTTATCTTTTAAAAATTATTCACTTACGTAAACACAGTTCGTATCACACCCAACAAAATCAACAGTAATTGCTTTATATCCAAAATAATATTCTCCTGAATATTCTCCTATTCATTTAAAGAAAGCGTGTTTTTCACATTGACGTGTTAAAACGAATCTGACCTGTAGTAGTTGTTAGCTCTTACACATCTACAAAGTACAGCATTGCCTCCCTCCCGCTCTTGTCTCATGCCTCTGACCAGTTGAAAAGCAGGGTAAGTTACATGGAACATCCCACACTCTACCGTTAGCTAGTGACTTCCTTGTGGCATCATTTAAAAATCGTCTTGTGTCCATATTTCCTATAGACTGGAAGTTAGATTTAAAGGTTTAATTAAATTCAGCTCTTTTTTAAAAAAAAAATTTTTTGTTACTTATTTTTGGCAGAAACACTTGAGGCTCTTATAATTCAACTAACACCACATCAGGCGACACCTAGGGTCTAGTGTCTACCATGACTTTATAAGATGACTTTATCTTTTTCTATTTATACGTGTTGGTGTTGTAAGACTAATTCAGGGTTTTATTCATGTGAGTTTAGTTATTCTTGTTTGCATCTAACAAGGGAGTTATGTCAAGTTTTGGGGGGAGCTTTAAAAAGATATTAGTTACATGGAGGCACTCTGTATTGACATATGTAACTAGATTTCAGTACGTGTGCCTGTTCGCTGGTGCACATTGCTAGCCGCCAGAGTACCCGTGTTGGGAACCAGACACCAGGAGTCACTTTCAGAAAGTGACGGTGAGGTCAGTGGGGAATTTTGTTCGTTTGTTCCCTGCGATAAAAGGAAAGCTGCTTCGTCTGGGAAGGGAAATGTTACGCAGGCAGTAACCCCAGAGGTTGACAAAGGGAACAAGCTTGGTGTTTGTTTTCCACGTGACCTCTTGAAAATAAATCAATCAGCGTGCTCGGAGCTCAGCAAGCCTTCGTCTCCAGTTCATTTTAACCCGGTTTTGAATCCCAGCGCTAATCCCTTCTACAGTAGTGACATAAAAATGGAAATGTGAGGCAACGATCTAAAATCCAATTTACTTTAATCATTTGACTATTTAAGGTGAAATTTTTAAAACTTAAACCACCAGGATAATTCCTATTTTTTTTTTTTTGGTCAATTATTTTAAGGGATTTGTTGATTATCCAGGATGTTCTCGGTACTTAACTTTTCTTATTAGTGGCACACGCAGAAAAACCGATTTTAAAGTTTTGTCAATCTCAAATTTCCCATTGGACTAAAACAGTTTCAAACCCCCTGCTTTCATGGCGGAGTTTTTAAACAAGAGCAGGGAACTGATCTTTTCTTTGTGGGGTAAACGGGAGCAATAAGCTGCCTTGCAGGTCTCTGAGCCCGCTCCCTCTGTTCTGCGTTGCAGGGGGCCTACAAGTCGTCCACAATATGCTACTGTCCGGAGAAAGGCAGCTGGACAGAGCTGGAGGGAGACGTGGCGGAGCCCCTGGCAGGCCCCGCCTGTGCCCCGGTCATCCTGCCCGCCTGCGTCCCTTACAACAAATGACGCCAGGAAACCCTGGAGTGACAGTGTCCCACTCTAGGAAAAAGCGATAGGTGACATCACTATCACACTAGGAACGATGCGTTCGAATGGCTGCTGATGCTGTATAAGCAACTGCAAAAGAAGAAGACCTGCTCTTGAGCAGATACTGTGTCTGTGACTCGGATCACAACCAACTCCAGTGGTGACAGACTCTTCCACTTCAGACTGGTTGGAACTTGTCCCAGCTTGGCAAAAACGCCTCCCGTGGATCTGAACTTTCAAAAGGAGACAGGAAACACACCGACGAGCGCCCCAGAGAGACCTGCGATCAGTGTTGTGCATTGTAGTCTACCTGCATGTGGTCTTTGTTGAAGTTTTGGGGGTATCGTGTTCATGAATGACTCAAAATTGGACCCACTAAAATACATGCCCTGCATTACAGGAAGTGCCACTTGATCCTATATTCCTAGCCTGTGGCTCCATCACAGACTCCATAGGCAACACAGTTGTAGAAAATGATGGAAGGTTAAAGAGAAGCACTTCTGTCTCTATATATCTTGATTTCATATACTTTCTGCCCCTTCCAGCCTCGGGGGATGAGAGAGGAGAACGAGGCTGGCTCTTGTAGCAATTGCTTTTTGCCCCGGAGGCTCCATGCTAGCCGAAATCATCATTTCTGTGTCCTCAATTTTGTCTGAAAGATTAAAGGAAAATACACTATGTCACTATTCGGTCCATGGAGTCTTGCTCATTTTTTGCGGAATATAAGCAAGTAGTGAACATCCGGTATTTGCTCCAAACAGTAAGACTGGCAGGCAGTCATACAATATTGTGTTTTCTGTTGGATAACATATCTGACCCAAATTTCACCCACAAGGAAAACTGGGCGATAGCTTTCAGGAATCCAGGAGCAAAAAAGAAAGAGTAATTTCTGTTATGACAGTCCCAGTTGTCCCTCTGTCCCTAAAACACATGACCTACGAGACCTAGGAGCAAACAATCGCTCCTAACAAACACCCTCTTCCTCACCTTGGCTCTAGAAATGGCTCTAGATTTGGCTCTAGGAAAGCACATGACTTATTCTGGTCATTCCCCCGACTCATCCTACGCATTTGTTATCAGCAGAGACACCTGAGCTCAGCGTAGTGGGCAGTAGCTGGGTGTTTGCCAGAGCCTGGGGAGTTCAGACCCACAAAGGCAGGAAGGCAGGAGATGGTCTCCGTGGGGCCAATCTAACCAACATAACTGGCAGCAATATGAATTTGATGTTCATGCTCTTTGGATCTGGAAAACATCCGACAGGAGTAAATAAAAGCCTAAAATATTTTTTGAATCACCCAGAGATATATGTGAGTCCCTCTGCAAACATGGCATTCAGAATCACAACCTGGGAAGCCACGGATGGGAACTGCCTGGCGCTAAGTTCTCACTGCGGACACGCCAAGATAGACAGGTGTACCGGAATCTGCCGCGTCTCTACAGTCAAGTGCAATCTTTGTTGTTTTTGTATTTGTATGTTCAGATCCAAAGGATCCATTGTAAAATATGTATAAACTAGAGGCCAGGTGCACAAAATTTGTGCACTCAGTGTGGGGGGGGGCATTCCTCAGCCCAGTTTATGCCCTCTCACAGTCCAGGAGCCCTCGGGGAATGTCCGACGGATGCTGAGGCAGGCGAGGCTCCTGCCACCCCCTGCGCTCACCAGCCGTGAGCCTGGCTCAGGGCTTCTGGCTGAGCAGCACTCCCCCTGTGGGAGTGCACTGACCACCAGGTGCAGCTCCTGCATTGAGCATCTGCCCCGTGGTGGTCAGTGCATGTCATAGTGAACTGTAGTTTCACCGTTTGGCTGATTTGCATATTAGCCTTTTATTATATAGGATATGTATCCAGTGCAATTAGCCTTCATTTCCTTTTCCTTAAAAGCATATGAATATATAGAGAAAGCAAGAAAAGGTACAGTCCTTTGTGGGGAAATCCCAGCTGATGTCATGAAGAGAACAAGGTCTGCTCCAAACCTTTTACTGTCACCTGTCACCACCCCATCTGAATGTTGCAGTTTATACGTGGATATTTGCTTTCCTCACACTTGTGCTTCATTTATTTTTTATTTCTAACTAAAATAAATAAAAACATTTATGAGGACAATAAAGCTTTCTGTACTTTGGAAGGACACACACTATTCGTGGGAAATGAATAAATAAGTCACAGAGGATGTAAATTTTGTACAGTATTAAAATGTGTAAATGAGGCTTGCTTGGAAGGGGGAAACTTGAAATAAAAACTTTATGTACTAATTCAATTTTCTCTATCTTCCTACTTACAAAGCCTATGTATAAATCTCTACATTGAATTGTTTAAATGTTTGTAACATATAAATGTCTAAGTGTTTTTATTCTGCAGTACACTTTACAAGTTGATTTAGCTTCCTGGCAGTATATAAATGCATACAGTATGGACAATGCTAAAAAAAAATATGGAATGTGTCAGGAAAATGTTGAGTTAAAAATAATGAGTTGGATCAGATTTTCCACTGTAAGAGTGTTACAGTGAGGCATAACTTATCGAAGATCTAATAATTAAATATTTATAGAAAGTAGTAGAAGCACCATATTAAACAGTACTTGCACTTTCTAAACAAGTGGACCACACATTCTCTAAATATATAGTATTTCATTTTGTGTATTTTTTTTTAATCTGAAAAAGAAGTTGTGCAGGGCAAGGAAAGAGACTGTGGCAGACAATAGGGGAAACTGAGGCATGTAGCTGAAGGTAACAGGTGGGCAACCTTCTAGGTAAAGAGTTATGAAGGGTTGGAAGCTACTTTTTGAAGTTTGCAAGCTAGGAAGAATTTACTGCCATGCTTCCCAGCCAAATTTACCATTCTTGGGGCTCAAACTCACATTTAAAGGTTTATTTGATGTTCCTGGTATCCCATGGAAGCAAGCATGATGGGTTCTGTGTTCTGGCTCTGGCCCTTCTCCTCTTCACACTGGCATACCATACCGGAAAGAGGCCTCTCTATACGGTAGCCTCCGTTACCATCTGCTTTAGACCCAATGGTTCCTTTTGTCACGGCCTCTTCCAAATGCCTCGAATCCCCAAAGCTTAGTGCTGGGCAGATATCAGGAGCAGTTAAGTAAATATAATTGTCTTTTTCCTAATCCCAAGCAAACACCTACTTTGAGCCCATAATTAGACTGCCTAAACCTTCTCCCAGGTTTAGGACCCAGGTTTTTTATTCATTAGCTTGAGGCCTGATGCATGAAATTTATGCAAGGGGCTCAGCCCTCACAGCCCCGGCTTTGTCCGGAAGATCGTCCAGGAGGTCATTCAGCTGTCTGGTGTAATTAGCATATTATGCTTTTATTATTATAGACTAGGAGCCCAGTACATAAACCCAAACAGCTTGAAAGGAACTGTGGGCCGCAAGGCTGCAGTAAGCCCAGGGGCAGGTCTCTGCCCATCCTCTACTCCCTGCCCGGCCCCTCCTGCTATGGCCTCCAGTCCCCGTTCTGGCCACTGCCACTCCCACACACTAATGGCGCCAGCCTCGCTCACACCCACTGACAGAACAGAGTGATTGGGGCAAGTGCCATCAGCATGTGAAAGCGGGGCCAGCACCGTCAGTGTGTGCGAGTATGGATGCTGCCCCAATTGCCCCTCAGGAGCAGGGGGAGGTGGAGAAGCCCTCAGGCGCGATCAGGGCTGGCAGCCTCCACTCACACCTGCTGATGGTACCAAGTGATTGGGACTGGTGCCAGGCACTAACAGTGGGTGCAAGCAGTGGTTCTGGCGCTGGCTGCAGGTGCAAGCGGGGCCAACACTGGCAGCAGGCGTGAGCGCGGGTTAGGACCATGGCATGCGGGAACAAAGTATTTTCAGTAACTACCAGAGGCTCACCTTGATGACAGCAGCTGGCGCCCCGCCTTGGTCTGGCGCCCTCGCTCACCTGTTCCACCATCCTGCCATAGCCAACACCTGCCATGTTCCACACAGGTCCCCTAGTAGTCAGCGCATGTCATAGCAACTGGTTGTTTCAGTTGTTCTGGTTGTTCTGCCATTCAGTCTATATGCATATTAGTCTTTTATTATATAGGATTGTGTCTGTAGACTTAAAGTTATCACTTGCATTTGTTCCCCCCTCTTAGAGCCAAATTTATATTTTCCCAGCTGCTTGGCACATCATTCAAATTGTCATAATTATCAACATTGTACGTATCAAGTATCCTATATAATAAAGAGGTAATATGCAAATTGACTCTCATGCTGTAACACCATCACAAGATGGCAGCATGCACGGCATGGGTGGAGCCAGCAGGGTCCCAGGTCTCACTAGTTTATTAAACATATCCCAAAAGGCAGCCCATAAATGCCAGAGTTCCCATTAAACCAGGTTCTCTAGGTCAAAATATTTTTTTTTAATAAATGAGAAAATGAACACAATAGGATTGAGTTTCCACAGATAGGGAAGCAGGAAGATCACAACTAATCAAGTCTGGCTTCCGAGCAGCACCTGACCTAGAGGACGGTGAACTTCGATAGAAAATGAAATGGCTGTGAGCAGTAAAAAGGCCCCTAGGAACATATCCCAGTAGGATGTTTGTGTAGCTTGGCTTGGTAGGGGTGCTCTGCATAGTGCAGTAAGTATGGACCGAGTACTGGATGGGGCTTCAGCATCCATTAAGTAAGTCTACAGGCTTGATGCCATAATGAAAGGTTCAATTCGAGCGACCCATATAAAAACTGTGCTTCAAGAATACATCATGGGCTTAGGAATAAGAAAAAAAAAAATCTGCAAATTGAAGCTTGTATGGCTTATTCTATTCTATTTTATTCTGTCCTAGACTATTGCCTAGCACATATTAAGAGCTCGGCAAATCTCCATACTTCATGTTAGCAGGAGGAGTAGTACCTTAGTATTTTTAACTCACTAATGGTGCTAAAAACAACACCGGGAACTAAAACCACTAAGCTGGTGAGTTGACCTGTAGGACTGTGCACTGCTCAGGCTCTGAAGAACCAGGCCACTTCAGGAAAGTGATGCTTCATTCTAATCCCCTCTCGTTGTTTACATCTTAAGTCAACCCCTCCTCTGTGACCTTCTAAACCCTCTCTCTACAACAAAATGGTATTTTGAGGTGAGCAAGGGGGACAGGTAAATATTTGGCTGCAGGACAAGGTCATTCTATGCTGCCCAAATCTGGGACATTTGGGAACCAATTAAACTAAATTAGGCAAAGGGAATAAAAAGAATAGCATTTGGTTACTAATGCAAAGCTATTATATCAACAACCTTACATAATAAAAGCATAATATGCTAAGAGTCCAGTCGTCCATTCAACCAAAGCACAATATGCTAATGATACGCTAAGGCCACTCAACCATTCACTGTGACATGCACTGACCACCAGGGGGCCGACAGTCGACCGGTTGACCAGTCACTATGATGTGCACTGACCATAAGGGGCAGATGCTCTGACTGGTAGGTTAGTTTGCTGCTGGGGTCTGGCCGATCAGGACTGAGTGAGATGGGCCAGACATGCCCTGGAGCCCTCCCATGGTCCCTCACCAGTGGGCTAACCTCCCACATTCTTCCCCAGTCCCAATTGTACACCGGTGGGGTCCCTTGGCCTGGCCTGTGCCGTTTTATAATCCATGACCCTTGGGGGATGTTGGAGAGCCACTTTCAGCCCAACCCCGCAGGCCAGGCCAAGGGACACCCCCCCCGCCACCCCCCCCCCACCGCCATGTACAAATTCATGCACCAGGTCTCTAGTTTTATGTAACACTTCTACTCATAGAATGCTTACTGAGTCAGGCCCTATGCTGGGCATTTTATTCATGTTTTCTGTTTACTCTGAACAGCTCTGCAAGGTAAATAATATTAATATTAAAGGTAAGGACACATGCTCAGAACAGGTGAGCTATTTAGTAAAGTGTAACAACTGAGAAGTAGCAGGTTCACGCCAAGGTGTTAACCTAAGGTCCTCCTCCAATCACCATACTCTCTTACTGCCTACAAAGAAATTTCTTAAACCAACCACTTGAAGTCATGTAGGAATTCCTCGTAGATTGGCTGCTTTTCCCACATAGGAATAGAATGTGCTAGAGGGAAAAGTGAACACTTGACGCTGATGTGTTCTGGTTAATGCTATATTTCTAGTGAGAATGAACACTGGGAAGCACGGGCATGGGGAGAACCAGCAGGAGCTTGCGCTGTGACCCTGAGAGGTCATCTAATTTCTCCGACGTTAGTTTTGTTATCTGTATTTGGAGTGCTTATCTTTTCTTCAAATAACTGTTGTGAAAATCACGTGTGAAAACACTATACCTCAAACTCTGAAGTAAATTACACATCCACTGGAAGGTTGTGATGACCAAGTTCAAGTGTTAACCCTCGAATACGAGAGACCTTCAAGTCTGACCTCAACCTCACTTTTAAGTCACATTTTTCTTTATTGCTCTGTTCATTGAACAACCTGAGTCCCTGCTTTTCCCCATGCACAGCTGTGCTTTCCTCTTGTGCCCTTTTGCTTGTGCAGGTTCTCCACCAGGAATGCCATTTCAGGCTCAACACTACCTATTAAAACCCTGTCCTTCAAGGTCCCCGTTCAGACTCCACTGCCTTCACTGAGGCTTCATGATCGCAAGTGATACTCTTCATCTGGCTTCCTATGGCCTCTTATCCGTTCAGTGCTATTAGTCAGATTTTGTGTCTTACCCTCTTACTAGATCCAGGGTTTTTTGAGGGTAGGAATAATGTGCAGTATGTCTTGAATAAATCATAAAGCCATGAAATGTTTGTTGAATAAAATACTTCATTTAATGTACACTGTAATCAAATTATAGACATTTGGGGAAATACAGGGAGGGGGGAAGAAAATTAACTTCATCAACAACACAATAACTTTTACTTTTGTGGGGGTATTTGCACTTTTTGCATTGTATACAACGGAATTTCTATCTTGGCATCTTCACCTTGTAGGATTCCACAAGCATGCTTCTATGGGGCCAGGTGGTCTTTACAGGAATTGTTAACCATTTCACAGGATGCTGTTGCACATTCCAACCTTGGCCACTTTGACTGATGTCCTGGTGTCACAGTCCCCAGACAGCACTCTCATGTGTCCTTTCGGACTCCCTCCCAGCAACTTCTCTCCACAGATCATGTTCTACCCAACTGCCACTATTGTTTCACCATAACAAACCCATCGAAATACATAAAACTCCTGGATCTCCAGAAACATGGCGTATTCAGTTCATGTCTGGCCATTTTCCTCATCTAATATTTCTGACGAGAAATGCTCCAACTCCAGGCCCTTCCAGAATAGTTGTGGTGAGTTGTACTTTCCTTGTGAATGGACTTGGACCACCAAGATTATACTTCAGGCCCCACGGCACTCATAGACTTTGGCAGGAAGTTCTGTACTTGTCTTACAGATTTGTCTCAAAAGCAACGCAGACAATTAAAACCAGCTGGGGTGGAATGCCATACTAAATGTATTCATTTCTTTCCCAACATGACTCGCCAACGTTAATCCAACTTGCAGGAAAGAAAGAACGTTAAAGCCATACAGCCCTGGAGGCTACATGTCTGATGAGAAAATGCAATCCAAATCTCTGGGTAGCCATCCTTAGGGTGTCATCTCCTCCCCTAAGTTCTTAGAATGTTGCCCGTCTATACTGTTCACACAACACCTCTCACGTTTTATTATATAGACGGTGTTTTACTGTATTTTTATGCCTTGTTTTCACTAATCCCCTTGCTGTAGCATGGACAATGCCTGAAATGTGCTTTCCCCACAATGCTTTGCCCATTGTAGAACTCAACAAATGGATATTGGGTTCTAGAGGCATATAGAATTTTTAGAGCAGCAGTCATTTCTGACTCAGAATTTTATGCTCAGAATCTTGAAAATGTAAGTTGTACATGGATTTTCTCAAAGACAAATCTTACTGCTGCCAATATGACAAACCCTGTCTGTGTGTGCAAGTTAGTTGCCTTTGTTAAATTAACCATGCTTTTCCTATTTAGTGACTGTGAAAACCTGACTTTTAATGTAAAAACCCTTGTTCGGTTGTATAAAAGCCCTACTATTATGAAAATCTTGGCCCACTACATAAATGGATTAGTAATTGTGAAATCCTGGCCTCCAGCTCAGAAAACACAAATGAGGAGGATGGGAGTGGATTAAATCTCTTGATATCCCCAAGCAGTATCTTCAGGATTATACTGTCAGTCTTTTGTTCCTTTATTCCTTCCACCTTGGGCAAAGCTATATGATATGCCCAGTTGAGAATATAAATTTCTATAAGTCACTATAATGCAAGGCACATGGCATAAAGAAATACAAATAAGGTGACAAGGGTGCTCCTGAAATGATGAGGTTATGTCCAACTAGGGAGTCTGGAAAGGCAGGACCAGAGAGAGTGTACAAGTTCAGTCCTGAAAAACAGGTAGAAAAAAATATTTCTTCTATTAATGTTTGTAAGGTGACCCTTGAAAATAAAGTAAATAACAAACCAGTTTCATATGGAAAACTGCTAGGTAAGATATTACAGTAATCTCCAGTTTAGTGTATTACTTGGTGGTATAATGGATCAAGAAGATGAAGAAGTGTGAGAGCAAGGACTTTTCGTGTTTAGATAGAACAAGGTAAATCTGCAGGAGGACACGGGCATTTCAAAGCTATTAAAGTAATTAGTACTCAATGAACTAAAGTTGCACAGAGAGAAACAGTGTTTGGAGGTGAGCTGATGAGAACCAATAACGTTTTTCTCTGGGACATGTCTACATCCTGGCCACAAGCTGTCCAACCTTGGCCCATTCAAAGGACCCATGCTGTGGGAACCAGAAACTGGCCAACTCTTAGCTGTCACACAGAACTGGAGTGACAAAATGAAAGTAATAATTTATAATAAATCAAGGAGGCATATAGTGATCTCTAGGTTAATCATTAAATGGATAATAAAAATGTAAAATTAACAAATGAATAAGAAGAAAATAGAATAATGAAAACATTTAATTCAAGAAAAAGTAAGAAAGGAGAGAAAAGAATACAAAACAGACAAAATAAAAAACAGATAGTAAGATGAGAAATATAAAACAAAATGTTTGTAATTTTATTAAAGGTAAATGAACTAAATACTGAGAGTCAGAAAATAAGATTGTTAGACTGGTTTGAAAAAAAAACAAACCACCATATGATGATTAAAGGAAACAAAGTTTAAATATAAGAATAGACAAAGAAAACGAATGTGCTGTAATACCATTTGATATAATATAGAGACAGAATAAAGTTCACCAAAATGGGCATGATTTCTTTCTACATTAAAAGCATAGCAACTCTGAGTTGGTAATATTTTGGCATATTAGATGCTGTTTTGATTGTTACACATCAGTTGTAGGTAGTCAATACTTTAAGAAAGAATTTTTTAGAAAAGTTTATTTGACATGAAAGAGAAAAAATGATAAATAAGTTAGAAAGATGATAAGTGATTAGATAGATGATAGAAAAGTAATCTGGCATATTTATTATAAACTCTCCTAGAATTTATATGTACTGCCTATATTACCTCGGATATCATTTAAACACTCAGCTTCAGATCTGACTCTTTAAAGTGCCAGCTGGGGCAGACCAGATAGGTTGTGTGAGAAGCGAGTAGCTAATGGGAGAGGCAGACAGTGTTCATCGCTTTCAAAGGGCTTGTTCCGTCAGAAAAGATGCCACTAATCTGCAGGAGCCGAAGTCACGGGCCCTCGGAGCCACATTCCGTGAGCGTCAGCGTTCCACACCAGCTGCTCATTTCTGAAGGGCCACGGAGCAAAGCTCTGCCCTTATGTGTAAGCCGGCACGGCTGTGACTAAGACTGCAATTGGACTGGGACAAATCTCCATGATCTTGATATATGAAAATCCAATGGATGGTTTCCATAGAAATGAATAAAAACCTTTCCAAATTACTTACTTGGGATTAAGCCACTGCAGCTCCACAAAGCAAATACCTTTGATTAGGCTCAGTAAAGCAACCAATGAAAAATAAACTAAAATGGTCCAATAAGGGACCATAGCTCCCGTCACTAACAGAAACTCCTCAGCTAAAACATGGGTTTCGTGAAGGAAGCACCACAGTCTCGAGCAGGAGCTCTGGGATCACACAAGCTGGGTTCGAATCCTGACCAAGCCACTGCCGACCCTGTGACCTGAGGCCGGGCCTGAGGTTTAAGTGCTGTTCCACCAAGTTTCCAGAAAGATGTGAAGACGCTGCCTACAAGGGGGGTCAGCGCTGCAGCACCCAGTCAGGTCAGGCATCTGCGCTGGAGCCTCAGAAACGCTCACCCCTGGCTGGTGCCAAAGGTGGCCAGGGCAGCCGTGGGACGGTATGCCTGACTCCAGGCCTCACCGAGAAGCTGGGAGGTCGCCAGAGGAGGTGGGCCACGTCCAGGCAGGATCTGGGTGGGCCCGGCACTGGCCTGGAGCAGGCTCTAGCCTCTGGAACCCCGGACCCCAGGGCACCCGGGGGAGTGAGCCCTGGCAGCTGGAGCCTCCATCCTGCATGGTGGCCCACCTGGTGCCAAACCACCTTCTACTCTGCCTCTCCCCCCAAGAGGTCCCAGGTGCTAGGAAGTCAAGAAAGGGTTGACCAGATGGTCGTTAAGGCCTCGGCCTGTTCCCTTTGACTTCGTGTTAGACTCACACCTCCACACGCGAGAGCACCACCCCCTCCCACACCACACCTTTCTCTGTGACACGCCCATGACGTCCCAAACACCTGGCCTGAACGAACTGAAGTTAGTTCAGTGTGTGCTAGGCAGTGAGGGGTGGCGCTGCGGAGCAGCTGCCCCAGTTTCTGCTCTATTCTCAGGTGTCTGGCTCACAGCGGGCTCTAGATGGCCCATCTGTAAGTTCTGTGTCTCATCTCACTGCTGTCCCTTGCCTGAGGGCCGGCACCCAGTGGTTTGCCCCATCAACCGAGATGATGCCCAGTCTGGGCAACTGGCCGCCTGGCCGGGACCACGCCACTGCTGTCTTGGTCCTTGTCACAGGCTCTCCCACCAGGATCGTGTGCCGTCACCGTCTGGCCTTGACATCAAGTAAGTAGGTGGCGTTCTTTCCCGAAAGCCACGTCCTCCCCTTGGTGACCTGGAGGGACCCTCCAAAGAAGCCGGTGCTCTCTGTTAGTCATTCCATAGCATTTGGGCATGAGAACCATCAACATCCCTCCTCCAGGGGACAAATTTTCTCTTGTATTCACCCCAGAGCAGCTGGTCAAGGCTGTGAAGCCAGTCCCATCCCTTCCTCACCCAAAGGAGATGAAAGTGAAGGTCCAAGAAGAGCCCCCAAGAGGGGTGGCAAAGAACAATGAGACTCACTGGAGACCAGTGGTCAGGACCATGGGACAGTCCCCATGGCAGTGGAACCTGCCACTGACCTCCAGGCCCCTGAAGACCAACAGTCCTCACTTCCTGCAAGTGCAGCCCTGGGCCTCTTGGCGTCTGAGCCTCTGGGCCTCCCTCCCCAGCTCCCATGAGGCAGCTTGAGTGAGAATGCCCATGTCTCCCACGGGCTTCTCCTTGGAAGGCCAGGTGGTCATAGCTCATGCAGCCCTGGGAGCTGCCTGCCTGCGCTGGAGGCTGCCTCTGAAGCAGCAGCTCTCCAACCCAGCCCCATGCCACTCTCTCACTGCTGGAGACCCACAGAGGAGGTGCTAGGGGAGACCACCGCCCAGCTGGCCGGCTTCACTGCTATTGGATGAGCAGATGCACCTTGAGAAGCCGCCAGCCAGAAGCTGGGCTCCACTGGCCTGTCCCAGCAAGAAGCCTGCAAGTACTGCTGCAAATTTCAGCCCTGCTGTTGGCACCAAGGTGGGTTTTCTATTCTCTCTGTCTCCAGGGAGAACCACTCCCTACAGCCCATGGCATTTCCTAGTTCTGAGGACATAACACCCAGGGGCAACATTGCCTCGGCTGATGTCTCCGCCCATTTACCTAAAAAATTAGCCAGCAGAGGAACCCAAGCTTCCAACCTTCCCTTGGACCCAGGAACCCCCTTTTAGCCCACATCGGGGGGGCCAATGAGGGGCAGCAGCCTAACGCTCTTTACTGTTGGGAGGAGTGGTGGCCTCAGCCCAGTCTGTTTCGGGAAACTGGGTAAAGGGGGCGCACAGGGTCCCTGTGTTATTTCTGACAACCGCCTATACATCTACAATCACCTTACCCTAAAACATTGAATTTAAAAATCTTAAAGTTTAAGTAAACCTAAAGTGATGAAGTTTGCCTGGAGTTGACCACATTATGTTTTCTACCATTATATGGACTGAAAGGTAGAAAGATTAGGACGATTTGAACAGAACAGTCAATTAAAGGGGGGGGGGGAGAGGAGGGGGGAAATACCTTAAAGATTTATTGTAACTTTGGATATCCCCAGGTACATGCATTTGCTCATCTGCTCCTACAGAGCCACAGGCTGTTCTTTGAGTGTCAAGTGTGCCTAGAACTGTGCTGGCCACACCCCCAGACTGTGCCGTCTATTCTTCCCATTTGGTTCTTTAAAGGGAAAAAGGTTTAAGGAACTTGGGGCATGGCCAGAGTACTCCATGTCTAAGATTTTACAGGTCTTTTCCGTATTTTGTTTTTTCTTCTTTTTTAAATACTTTATAGTTGTCTCCCACGCGGCTCTAATTCAACAGTATTTTTTAAAGCAACTCCCAGGTTCTCTCCTAAGAAATCACAAAAATGAAATTACTGCCCCGCCATCCCTCCCCAGGGGTATTCTCTTACTGTGTTACAGACCCGTTAGTGCAGGTCTAATCCCAATGGATTTTCAAATGGAGGTGAATATTTAGGTGAGATTATTTGCATTTTTCCTATAAATTTTGTGTTACTTTGTAATAAAAAATATGTTGTTGAAAAATAAGTTGTTAATCTTCTTACAATTCAAAAATCAGGTAAATAAGCTCATGTTTTGTGATTAAAAAAAAAATAAGTTATTGGTGTTTCTTAGTCCCTTTTCTACCACCACAAAAAAAATAGACATCTTTGACTGAGGCAATTGTTTTATTCACCTCATTTTTCCATTGCACTCAGTACAATCCTAGACCAACTCCTTCCAGTTTCAGGTAGTATTTTAGCTCAGGAAATAGAAATTTTCACCATCAGTGAAAATAAAGTATAACTGGAATTGGGAAATTTGCTATATAAGTTTTACAAAATAAGTACACTTTTGGAGAACCTTCTAAATCCAACTCTGAGGGTTTGAGATAATTTTTGGCTCTGTTTCCTGATACATATTCAGCTGGTGGAGTCAGATCATTCATGAAACAACTAATCTGCCAGGTGAAAACATGTCAGGCGTTCTCACTTGGGGAGGTAACCCAATAGTTGAGTAATTGCTGTCAGTCCTGTTTCATGGTAAGTGGGTTGCCCATGTTTTGAGAATGGTATTTATGATTACCTTGCACCTCCTGTCCTGCCAAATTCAGTCATACACCTGTACAGCTGTAGAGAGATCTGGGAACAGAAGTGTGTGTGTGTGTGTGTGTGTGTGTGTGTGTGTGTGTGTGTGTGTGTGTGAAAGAAAAAGAAATATTTAAAAATGCGTACACCCTGAAGTAAAATGGTGCGTTTGTATATAAAATGCTGCTCTCCATGTATACGCTTGGAGGGTGTGCATGCTCACCTCGTGGAGAAGCCTAAAGCTCTTGATTGCATTCCAAGCCAAGGAGATATTAAGTAGCTATGGCAGAGCACGTGCCGTCCCGGAAAGGACACGGGAGGGGAACGTGGGAGACCACCCACAAGCCCCACCACTGACAACCCGATGTCTGCACTTGCCTTCGGCTCCCTGCTTGGAGCACCAGTGGCTGTGTTACCTGGAGACAGCGATTTCTCAGAGGAGGCTGAACGGAAGGAGAAACCGCTGACAGGGAACGAAGTGCACTCAGGATGAACCCCACAAGGGAAATGTTTCTGGTAATGGCACGATTCTGCTCTCAAGTGAGTCCCTCTTTGCTTCGCTTTATTTTGTACATATCATCTCCAAGATGTGTTTTTTTTATGTATAATTCTCTTACTACATAATTTAGACCTTCGGATAGAGCAGTAACATATGCCCTACGTCAACAGTCTGCTGCTACACTGTTTAGCCGGGATAGGTCTTATCACTCCCACTTGTCCATATCTCTGTTCAGAGCCCAACTTGGCGAGGCAGTGGGAGGATGCAGCCTGCATGATAACAGTTGTTTCAAACATCCCAACAAGCCCCAAGCAGCTGCTGCGTCAGAGGGCTGGGTAACATTCATCAGCACATACACTTCTTCCCACCAAAGGAAGTGTAACTCTCATCCTATTTCCCCACATAAAAGCCAACAGGTAGGAAGAGCACGATGGTAGGTGTCAGGCAGTGCTGCCCCAGGGGGGAGGAGAAGGGAGAAAGGGACCGGAAGGGGTGGAAGAGAAACAGGAAGTAGTAAGTGCAGAAAATTGACAGGATCTGGAAGAGGCAAGTGTGGACAGAATCAGGACAGCTCATTCTTTAGTCATCGTGACTCTGAGATATAACCCATTGCCTTTCTGTTTGGTCATCTCAGTATTTATTTCCACTGTTTATTTCCGGTGTTTCACCATGTGACAGGTGCTCAGAAAGAAAGGAAGGAGAGGAAGGGAGGAAAAAGGGAGCAAGGGAAAGAGGGAGGGAGGGAAGGAGGGAGGAAATGATGGAGGGAGAGAGGGAGGGAAGGAGAGGGGGAGGGAGGGAGGAAAGGAAATAAAGAAAACTTGGTCATCCATTTTTTCTGTATATGGTAGGAGGAGGGCTCTTCTATAGGAAAAAAAAATCTAATGATCTCCTACCCTCTTCCTCTGGGTCTCCAGATAAAAACACCCCCAAAAAGACTCTGCTCCCCTATCATTTGTAAATTTCATAATAAACAGAATCTCATGGGAAAAATTTGGCCTTGTTTCCAGTCAGCCTCTCATCAGAGACATCCAGTCTACTGATGATGTCGTTGCATCTGGACCTTTATTAACCTGTTTCTGCTTCGCCTGGGAATCACTTTGGAAAACAAAACCAGCAGCAGATTCTAAGCAATAAACTGGTCCAAATTTGCAAGTTTGGGTACAACCTTCTCACACCATCCAAAAGTGTCTAACATTGAAATTCCAGCTTCAGTGAAGTGTATTAATGCATATTTTAATTAATGCAAACTGTGAGGTCTAGCAATGTAGTGGAAACATTCCTTTTAAAGAGAAAAATAATTGCAGAAGGATACAGGGACTTAACCCACACCTACAATTTTCAAAGAACTTATTCCTAGTAAATATGGGAATGTCACTTTACCTGAAAATTAAATTCACTTTAATTAATGATTATGAGAAAACTGTAGAATGTATTATGCCAGTAAAAAGGAAAAAAATCAAAACATTGAAGGCAATATAATATTAAGGCTGTCTTACAGAATACTACCCATATAGGATTTTAATAAAAGGATTTCTTACATTTTTTAACTCAAATTCTCATCTGAAATTCAGCATAATATTTGTACATAATAGGATGCTATTTCAAAAGGCATTTGATTTCAGCAGAAATGTGGATGCCATTAAGAACCCATAGACAATACTTTATAGTAAAAGTAACTCAAAAGATACAAAATAAAAGATGCAAATCTGAAAACCAAAGAAAAAAAAGGTTTTCAACAGAAATAAAGACAAACAAACAGATAATGTTATATTGCAACTATAAATACCACTCCCTCAAATTTTAGTGACTTAACAGAACAAAAATTTATGTCTCACTCAAACTCTGCTGTAGGTCAAGGTGACCCTCAGGAGTCTCCCTTGGACACTGAATGAGGACACTGTGAAGTAGTCCACTGATCCAGGTTGACAGGGGCCCCACCCTCCTGCGGCTGAGCCATCTGGAGCATGTGATCTCCTGCTTCAGTAGAACGAAGAAGAGTATGGAGAACATCACGCCAACATTCATGTGCCACCACCTAGTACACTTCTGTTCCTAAGCCATTGGCCAAAGCAGATTCCATGGCTCTGTCTTTGGGAATAGGGACATTTCATCTCTCATGGGAATGGAGAGGGGATCAAATATATTGGCGGACAAGAACCATGTCAGCTACAGAGAGTAAGAGCAGGTTGCAGAGGAGAACTCAAGTTTTCTGACTATTTTTAGGATGACTTCAAGCCAGGGATTGCTTCAACTGTAACCTGATGAGCGGGACTGATGTCTGGAGATGAGGAAATCATCTGCATCTTTTTACCATTCTGCTGTGCCACCTGAACGCTCTCCTCTCTCCATCCGGAACCCTCTCATACTTCTGCCTCACCTCCACTCTTATTTAAAACATCCACCTGCTCCTGGAGACCAAAATCAATCCTCCTAGACTGGGTAAAGAGCCTTCTAATGGATTTCATACCATCCTATGGTCACTCCTCTCTATCAGTGTGTACACATAAAAATAAAATGTTTTGATGCATGTAAAATGCTCTCATCTGAAATAATGTCATCATCATCATCATAGCACCTAGCACTTTGCATTTATTAGTTTTTGTGTTTTTTTAAATATATTTTATTGATTTTTTGTACAGAGAGGAAGGGAGAGGGATAGAGAGCCAGAAACATCGATGAGAGAGAAACATCGATCAGCTGCCTCCCGCACACCTCCCACTGGGAATGTGCCCGCAACCAAGGTACATGCCCTTGACCGGAATCAAGCCTGGGACCCTTCAGTCCGCAGGCCAACGCTCCATCCACTGAGCCAAACTGGTTAGGGCTGCATTTATTAATTTAACAGTCTCTCTCACAAGACTGAGATCCCAAACACCTGCCTCTTATCTGAGGACACAAACTACACCAGGTCACTCTGCTCCCACTCAGCTCACACCAGTACCAGCCTTGACTGTTGACCTGGAATTGAGCCCCTCACAGCCTCTGCTTCTCAGTGGTTCCATGTACCCCCTTTCCCACTAACACCCCATGTTTCTTTGTGTTCACCTTCTTCCATAGCTCTTCTGGGACTGTTACAGTATACAAAAGCACTACGGCTTTTAGTAACACAGACACACATTAGTAAGTGGTTTTGTTTGCAATGAAATTGATATTAGGACATTTCAATAGATAAATTAAGGAAGCAAATGTTCAAAAATGGCTACTGTCCACTCCCGTGTCCATTAGAAAAGTACTGTCTCCTCCCTCCCATTCCAGATCATCTTTTTTCCAACACCCCATGTCATACAGTGTGGGTGGTTGCATTTCAAATTTTATTCATCCACCCTAACTGGTTTGGCTCAGTGGATAGAGCGTCGGCCTGCGGACTGAAAGGTCCCAGGTTCGATTCCTGTCAAGGTCATGTACCTTGGTTGTGGGCACATCCCCAGTGGAGGGGGCAGTATGTGAGGCAGCTGATCCTTTCTCTCTCATCGATGTTTCTAGCTCTCTGTCCCTCTCCCTTCTGCTCTGTAAAAAAATCAATAAAATATATTTTTTAAAAAACTTTTATTCATCCAATATCTTTACACTTTTATTTTCTACTAATTCCACAAAAAGGATTCACTGGCAGACATTAGAAATTATTCCACTGTTAAATAATAAGAATTTACATATCTAATATGAATATGCATATGCACTTCTATACATGTATTATCTCATTTGGCCAGCAATATACTTCTTTTAAGAGCTACATTCAAATTAGTGCATCATATGATAACCAATGCCAACTATTAGTTTTATCAGAGAGTGTCATAAATCCGCCCATTGTTATTATGTACCTTTGTATATGCCTTATTATCATTCATTCCAGAAATAGGTTTATTTATACACCTGGTTTTCCCGAGAATCGATCCTGGCTTCTCTCGGGGTCAGGGTGTCTTCTCCCTGTAGGATAAACATTCTGACCTTCTCATCAGTGCCAGCCATGATAGTTTTACACCACCCCAGTAGGTGATGTGCTTTGGAATTTTTCATTGGCCTGTGGAAAATTTATTATATTCTGTGACCTTATTGCGCATGCTGTGAAACGTGGGAATGATATCGTCCCTGTCCAATACCCTCATCTCAACAGCACAAGTAAGCAAATAAAAACTGTGCATCACAGAGATCGCTTTCCATTCCCTTCATGTCTTTGGAGGATTATGATGTCATTTTTCAAAAACCAAGTCCTGGAGCCCGGGTCTAAGGAGAGCCTGTGGTCATATGAGATTAGAGGGTGGTTCACCAAAGAAATGAGTTTTGAGCAAGACCCACTGGAGCAGATTTGGGGCCATAAATCAGAAGAAAGGCTGAAATGGAGCTTAGCATAAAAGAACTGAAACACCAGCTTTTAGGCAGAAGCAGCCACTAGATAAAACTCTAATGTTGGAGGAAAGAAATGGTTAAGTGCCTGGTCCTTGCTGTTAACAGCAATGAAGTCTGTGACCTCAGGCAAATGACTTCACCTCTGCAAGCTTCTGTTTCCTGGGGTGTGACAAAGGGTGACCTTTCTGTCCTGTGCTGCTTGCAGGGATGCTGGGAATGCCTGGAATAAGATACACAGTGAGCATTTTGAGATCTTAGTTGTCGTGTCCTGCGCACTTTGCTGACACCGACCGACAGAACTGCCGGGATCTTGCACGGGTCCAAGAATTGGGCTTTGTTGTTCAGCACATGGAGGGGAGCAATGCTCCTTTTGCTTCTCACCTACATCGTCTTGCATTCCAGGGAGAGGGCAAACCTCCCTGCAGTTGATGCAGGGGGTCTGGAAAGAAAGCATGAGTTCCAGGCATTTGGTTCTGAAATAAAGCATGAAAGTTGGCCTCGCGGGAGAGGGTTAGGCATGGACAAGCAACCCAAGTTTTCAGTCTTTGTACCCAGCATCAAGTCAGTCTATCCCAGAGTCAGCAACAAAGGCCCCACAAAGAGAGAAAATAGCCACAATACAGAAGGGTTACCCTTGCGGTGAGAAGGAACCATACCACCTTCGTGGGAAGACTCTCCAGGTAGAGCACTGATGCTGAAATGAAGGCAATGCCCCAAAGCTCCAGAGCTGTGCTATTTAGCATCATAGCCACTAGCTATGTGTGTCTATTTAAGTATAAATCAATAAACATTTTAATAAAATTCAATTTCAATTTCTCAGTCTTACTAGCAATCTCCACATTTCAATTGCCCAATAGCACTTTGGTTTGTGGCTACCACTTTGAACAGAAGAGATTCACAGAACATGTCAATCATCATAGAACGTTCTAATGGACAGATGGCTAAGATGGTAGTTAAAATTAAGAAATGATTAAAGCTCATATGTTACTTCCTCAAGGAATAGTATTTGTCATTTCCCACTCTACGTACTATACACAAGTAATGTGGCCTAGGGTATATTTGCCATGTAAGTAAGCAGGAGTAAAACTGTGTCATGGGAATAAACATTGGAAGATCAGGTACCCATATAAAGACAAGTGAGTAGGAAATTAAGAGTTCTGGTATAAGAATCATTTCATTGCCCAATCTAAGGGACCCGGGTCAGGCAAGATCTCAACTGAAGCCAAAATGAGAACAAGTTGGATTTTGAGAACTGGGAGTGGTAGACGGATTTGAGGTCTGGATGTTGGTCAGCAATGAATCCAGTAAGGGGATAGGGTAGTAGTAAGGTAGAAAGTGAGTCCAGGGTTAGGGTTAGTGATGTTGAAATCCAACATGTGACCTTGCCCGTGGCAGCTGAAATGGAGCTAAAGATCACATTCAGGAACTACAAGACCAGGATTTTGTAAGAGCCCTCAAAATGGATTTTTCTTTCTGTTTATAAAGTTTTTCAAGTGTATATGAAAGTAGAAAAATAGTACAACAAACCCTGGTATACTTTTAACCACCCATTGATAATTAATTACTCATGGTCAATCTTACTGATGTGGATTTTCCTGTCACCAAGACATTGGAAGGTCTTGGTGTAGAAAAAGAAAGTGAGGTCGGGTAGTAAGAAATGAAAAAAGATGGGGCACCCTCCTCCTCATGGCCAACAGTGGCAACTAAGAAGAGGTCAGATTTGAAAGAGGAGCGGTATGATGGTGGCTCCTGCAAACAATGGAGAGCAGCTAGCACAGCATCTGGCGTGTAGTAGAGATTCAATAAACAAGAAGGCAGAGAGGCATGGCCAGCCAGAAATACCCTATCCTCATGTCCCCACATCTGCAGGGGATTTAAGCAACAGGAGACAGACACAATGAAAGAATAACCCCTTTGGGAACCACTGCAAATTTTAAAACATTTAGGTGGCAGTAATGGATACAGTTCCCATAGATTATAATTATAATAACCCCACCAAGCCACATCACATTCATAAAATGTTGAGCAAAAACAACACAGCAGAAAAGTTAGCTCCCTGCTGGTATTTGAATATAAAAACGCAGCTACAAAGAGGGGTGTCCCTTCATGAGACTCCGGCGGGCTCCCATCTCCTTGGCTGCCTGTCCTGATGGGACCTGTCAGCCCCGCCTCTGCGCTGTGTCCTTGATAAGCCCCATTGGTCTGCCCGGGCCAGCCCACGGTTGTGAACGCAGGCCCTGCAAAGCCTCACACCTTCCACGGCTGCCCACGGCCTCCATTGCAGTAGCATCTGCAAGTGACAGAAGCCCACGATCACGTCTGAAGCTGCTTTCGAGGTTGGCCTCTTGCGGTGTTCTTTGTCCTAAAAATTGAAATGCAACCAGCAAAAGCCCGGGGTTCACGTTCCTGGGTGTTTAAAGCCAGGATTCTAAATTGGTCTCCCTTTTCCCAGAGGAAAACACACCGAAGTTCAGTGTGTAGGCTTCATCAGACGTTCCCCGGCTTCATTTTCAGTCTGCGAGCGTTTGGAGCCGGTCGGATGGGCCCCACTAATACATGTGGTTTACATTAATGCTATTCATGATGTTCATCCCGACTCCGCGGGAGGCAGCTGGCCAGATGGCATGCATGTTCGCGTGTTGCTAAAAAACACTCAGAATCCCCATTTTTAAGAAGAATGCTTCCATCGCGACGTAAATAAAACACATGCCTCTGCATTTGTTCTGGGAAAGGCCATTTTGAACCGGAGGAGCCGCGCTACAGCAGTGCCCTCGGAATCGAAGGCTGCCATCACAGAACGCCTTCCCAGCCTGTGCTGTGATGGGGGTCGGCTGCGACCTGCAGACCCAGCAGGCGCTGGGGAAGGGGAGTCTCTGGGTGAGGGTTCAGCGGCTTCTAGGAGCAAGTGATTCAGTGCAAAAAAGGGTCAATTTCCTCGGCACCTTCCTGGCTGAGGACATTGTGCCCATCCCAGGCGGATACTAAGCGGTGCGGTAAAGCAGCAAATTAGAAGAATGTAAATTCTTTAGTAGGAATTGCACGCCGGGGAGACAGGCCTCCTAATGCTCATATTTGTTTTCTTGTAAATAATGTACACTCTTCCTAAAATCCGACCGGGACAGGCATGAGGAAGACATCCACGTCCATGAGGGGTCAGGTGCCGGCCTCCCAGCCGCAGGGCCCGGGCAGCCCCCCGGCGGGTGCGGTTCGCTGCTCCACGCTGGACCCGGCAGGGCAGTCTCGACTTCTGCTTCCTCTCCTAGTCGCAGCGGCTCGCGAGTTCTTGTGCTCATTCTCTCTCCCTCCCTCTCTCTGACTTCTTATTACACCAAATTGCGTGCTAATTGCTTGAGTGGTCCCAGATGATATCATTTCTATTTTAATTGGTGTAACTGCTATTGTTATTCCTTCCCTGTCCCTCTGTTTGTCACCCATTTGTCACCCGTGCGGGGATCTGGTGAGGTCCAGAGCTCTCTCCGAGGTTAAGGGATATCCCACTTCCCTGCAGACAAGGCCTGTCAGACCATCAGGGTGCGTCTTAGTGGACTGGGTTCTCCCCCACATTCTCTTAAGACCCCGAGACTTAGACGGGCACATATCCCCACCTCCCAGAGGTCCTTATTGGCTTTCTCTGAGCCCCCTCTTCCTTCTTTTACCCCGAAAGGCTTATGCACATATGGCCCATCTCAACAGTTAGCACCTCCTGTAACATGCCCTGCAGTCTCCACTGGGACACTGTTCTCTCCTTTCCCTCCTACGATACATGAGGCTACGCGTTGCGAAGCACAGTGACTCACTGTGTGCTGCTTCAGCTGCGTCCTGGCAATTAGGAAGGCCCAGCCCCAGCTCTTGGGGAGCTCACAGCCAACCGAGGGGCCAGACAAATGTGGTAGAGGGTCTACAGTCCCCTGCTCAGAGGCCATCAGCACAGGATGGGCTGGGTGTCCTAGGAGGTCCCTGTATCAGTGACATCTAAGACAGGATCGATGAGATGAGGTGCAGGTCACGGGAAAAGCTGGGACAGAACCTCCCCAGGCTGAGAAGAAAGGACAGCGTGCACGGGAGATGCGGGAGAGCCACTGGGGAGACCAGCGAGATGGGACGAAGAAGGCAACGTACTCAGAGATGCTCACGGACTGCGTTCTTAGGTTGAAGCATGTGACATAACCTCAACCAGAAATTTCTCACCTAAAAACAGCACTTTCCTGTCCGAAGAATAATACTACATTTCTTTGTATTTCCCAGGCGTGTGACCAATATTCCCTTTAAAATACTCCCCCACGGACAGTGTTGGTCGGGTAGTTTCATCTGCTGGAGGGAGGGGTCAGGGCCCTGGCGGAGACCACTCCTCCCAGCGGTTACAAATGGAAAGACTAATGGAAACTTCCCGCCACAGGAGGCTCTGACACGCTTGAGCTATCTTTATGGCCTCGGCTCCGGAGCCTTTCTTTGTTAGAGGAAGGAAGTCAGGAATGATTTCTCCTTGGTGAGATGAGTGGTGATCGGGAAGTGGGTATCGACCGGGATATTGTGCAGACCCCTGACTCAGGCACCAGCGGGTGAGGCCCAGCGGGCCCCAGGCTGTGCGGTTAGGAGTGGCGCCCCAGGCTCGCTGTGGAAATTGTCCTGGGCCCAGCTGCTGACTTAGGGTTCTCCTCCTCTGCATCTGGCTGGATCCTGGCTGGATCCTGCAGCTCAGTTAGGGCCTCTTTGCCTCTAGTGAACCGCCCAGGGGAGGCGCTGTGGGAGCACTCGGGGGGCCTGGAGCCAGGATGCCATCAAGCATACGGGACAGGCTATATGACTCCTTTGTGTCTCCTGGCTGACTACCTACATTCTCAGGCGGGGCCTGGGCATCTGCATATGGATGTCCCAGTCCAAGAGTTCTATCACCCTTACGGCTTCCAGCCGTTGGAAGTTACCAGTACCTTCCCCAAAAAGCTTAATGAGACCGAGCGGGTTGGTAAGTGCCCCTCGTTCCTCTAGCACAGCGCCTTGCACAGCATGAGCACAGAATGGGACGGCAACTGAACCATGAATTACGTTAAGGTTTGGGCACAGGCTGAGATGAGCAGGAATATAGTTGCATATAGGCTAAGCAGAGGAAGTGAGAGATATTTGAGGGAAGGTACTTTTCTTCTCCCAAACATTGGAGAGAACAGCCACTTGCTTCTCTCCGAGGTCCCTGGAGCCATGTCCGAATAAATGCTGGCCCTGACCAGGCACACGTTGTGGAGTTAGAGTCTGGCTTCCCCATTTAAGAATGTTCCATGAATGGGCCTTGGGTTCTGATGGTGAAAGAGTTTCCATTGAGAAAATGATGGTTCAGAGATCATCCCTTCCAATCCCCTTGGTCAATAGACGGAGAATCAGAGGCCTCGCAGTCTCTCTGATAATCTGACAGTTGGCACTACCATCTAGGTTTTCTCATTCCGACCATGTTCATTTCACCAGATGGTGGCCTCAATCTCGCGTGTATACATCTCAATCCCCTGAATGGCTGGTTAAAATACAGATGCTGGGAGCACCCCGAGAATGTCTAAAGGTCTGGTGGGGCCTGAGAACTCACATTTCAGATGAGATTGATGTGGTCAGCCCAAGAACCACATGTTGAGAACTCCTGTATGGCTCTAGATTCCTTTCTTGCTTTGTGACCATTCCAGAGGCCACCTTCCAAATATACCAGCTTCTTACAGTCTGGGTCAGCTCCTTACATGACCTCCAGCTTCAAACTGAACTGATCACCCACAATAACCCCCCATCTTCTCATGATGCACAGCTCGAGCCCCTGCATTCTTGTTACAGGTTTAGCAACGTCCCCCTTCAGGGAACTTCCAGATGTGCTTTGTTTTCTTTTCTTCTTGAAATGCAGGGCTTCTGTGAGGAAGAAAGGCAGGTTGAGTTGGGTTCAGATCTGACAGGATCTGGAAGAGCAGGTCAAGGCTGAAGTTCGACCCAGTTTCAAAGGCTTTGACTTCTGCATCCTGAGAAACCACAGAAGCCTGGGGGTCCAGGACTTGTGACTTCAGCTCACAGAACCAGTGGTTTCCTCATCATACATGTGCTCCCGTGCTTTATTCCCAGGACCAGGCAGACAAAACAGCACTGTCACCCAGACCCTCATGATCTAATGAAGGAGAAAGAGAGAGAGAGAATCAATTATCTCATGATGCCAAGTCCTCCAATAACATGGTTTCATTCAACGTCATTTCGTTGTGCTATAGTTGAGATGGCTTAAGAAATGAACTCTTGTTCAGATTAACCAGTCGATTGTAAAATTGGTTGTATCCTATGCATTTCGCTTAAAGTCACAGAAACCATAGACAACATTAAGTGACATGTGCTCCATAGGTGTTTCTGAGATGGAGTGAGAGGAACAGGGTTGTGTTTTAGAAGTATTGGGGGGAAGGGAAGAGGGCGAGGGAAGGATCTTGAGAGAAGGAAAAGCATGTGAGTTTCAGGGCAGTTTTCTTGCAATCTGGACATTACGTATGCCCACAGGCAAGAAGGTCAGGAATAAACACAAGGGAGAGAACAGTTCCCAATGGGGAAGAGGAGAAGGAAACAGAGACGTGGAACTTCCCGAGAAGGTGTGGCTTGGTTTTGCTTCCACACTGAGTCCCCTCTGTGGACCTTCTGTGGGTCACAGGTGCAGCAGGAGGCACCAGAGGTAAAGGGCACAGGGGCTGCTTGAGAGAGATGGTCCTGGAAGAGGCAGGAGGAGGAAGCATCAAGGCATGGAGGGGTTATCCTTGGATAAGAGGGTGCTCACCTTTCTCAGAGACCCTGAGAAGGGAAGTGTGTCTTTGATGTCCCTCATCTCCTGTTTGACGCCTTTGAAATTCAAGGGCCCAGCACTCTCCCTCCTTGAATCCCAGATCCATCCCATTCTTACTGAGTAAACCTGAAGAAGTCATCTAACTTCCTTATTTATAAAAGAGAGGCAGTAATGCCTACTTCAGCAAGACTTGTGAAAATCAAGTGAGAGGAGATAAGACAGACACAGTATCTAATTTATATTAGCTGCTCATTAAATGATTTCATCGCTCTCATTCCTGTCTTTTTCCCCCTACCCACCAACAGTCCTACTTGAGGTCCTTCTTTCTCTTACCTGCGATTACATAATACCTTTGGAGTTTAAAGCGACATTTTTCTAAGAAAGCTACATTTTCTCCAGAAAAGTGCTTTTCAATTTCGCCTACATTTCAGGGAGCTGACTGGCCATTGGGAGCCCATATATGGGTTTTCTCGGGTGTGGAAGTTCTGTGTTAGAGGAGGAATCTATGAAGCAGGATTTCCCCTAATCCATTGGGGGTTGGGGAAAATGTATAATTTATATACATTTTCATTGTTAGCTTTGCATTGGTACAATGTATACAGTGTTAGTACTATAGTACACATATATTTTAAGATAAATATATCCATATTTGAGGTCCTCAAATTCACTAAAGGTCACTCTTCAATTACAACCCACTCAGAGGGACATCAATATTTTGAGTCACTAAAGTATAAATAATAGAGGAAAGTAAGAACATTTCAGAGTGGCCAGAACAAGGGAACTTGGGCAGACAGGAAGGAGTCGGGCCTTCCTGGGGTCTTCGTGATCATCCCTGAATCATCCCACTCCTGCTTTTGTCTGCGAGGCGGAGCCCTGAGAGGAAGGAGGGAAGAGAATGATTGGTATTCTCTGAGCCCACAAAGACAAAGAGAGAGGATTTATTGCTGCTCAACACTGAAGGCCTCCCTCACCCGCCATCATCCACTCCCCCTTAAACAAATGCTGGTTGTCATCACGAGGATGATGATTACAATGCAGACCAGATCCTCTGATGAATCGAAGCTGATGAAGCACTCCTCGCGAGTCGAGGGACTGCACTATTCCCAGGCAGCCTGATTTATTCCCAGGAAGTGGTGACTTTCCAAGTGGAACTCAGCTGGCTGCAAAGCATCCCCTGGTTGCACAGGGTGGAAAGTTAACCCTTCGGAGGACACAGCCCCGAAGCAGGAGACAGAGATGGGTCCAGGTGCGCACGCAGGTGGCCAAAGAAGCATGCAGCAGCTCCCACGGCATCTTCTACACTGTAGCACGTCCCCAGACTGGGATGTGCCTACGAATATTCTGGAAAGCATGGGAGACCTGTCTCCAGAGATTTAAATTCCCTGGTCAGGGTGGGGCCAATGGAAGCGCACTTCTCACAGGCTCCCCACTGACAGCTGGACTGTGGGAGGCAGCCATCACCATCTCCCTCCGAGTGACAGCAGCACCCTGCTCAGAGTCCCGGACTTCAGACCCCCTCCCCGTAGGTCTCTCTCCCTCTGTGCTCCCCGCTGCAGCTTCTCTGCCCTGCTGGCTGCTAGAGTGAGCTTTCGAAAGCCCGAGTAGACCTATCATCCCTTTACTCAAAACGAGGTTGACTGTGAACTTCAGTTAACTCTCTAAATAGAACCCAAATGGCTTCACATGGCGCAGGAAAGCGTAGCTAGTAGGCCCCGTTTGTTTTGTTTTCACCCCCAGTCGCACCAGTGCAGGGAGCACACACCTTCTCCCCCAATCCTGTGAGTGTAGGTAGCTAGAGATTAATAAAGGCTTGGGAGCAAAGGGAATGACCCGTTATAAAGCCTAATAAACTGGGAAGCTGAATCCAATATGGAGCCTGCTTCACTAGGAAGCTGTCACTTCCCACTCCCCACGGGACCTTTACGTCCCCAATAGGGCAGGAAGGATTGTTAGCCAGTCATTGCCAGGGGAGGATGAAAAACAGCAGGAGAAATTCTCAGCTGGGCACATGCCCAGTAAAGGCCAAGATGGCACAGGAGCAGGCTTCTACCGTGAAGCATGTGCAGTAGGAATTAAAGTGGTGACCATTAGGGGGGTGTCTAGCCCTGGGGAAGGATCGGATTGGATAAGGGACACAAACCCCCAGAAGATCTAGGAAATAGATTGGTAAGGGGTCCACCCATCAGAAGCCTGAGGAAGATTGGCTAGTTGATTGGTTAGTTGGAAAGGGCGCCTGGTCCTTCCCCAGCCCGAGGTAATACAACTCAAACTTAAGGAAGCTCCCTCTCTTTGCCTGGTAGCCTGCACCAGGGGCATTCACTCACAGGTTCTCTCTCTCAGGCCATGCAGGCCCCGCAGCCACCGGGGGCCCCAGGAGACCGCACTGGCCTGGGCACAGCCCCAGCCGGGTGCCCCCAGGAGCAGAAGCTAAGCCCCCCCAGACGGGCTTACAGACACGGACTGAACAAAAGGTGAAAAACGTCTGGCCCTGGCCCTATTTCAGGGTCTGATGAAGACAAGCCTGGGCTTTTCCCACAGTGGCTGGAAGGAGACGGGGCATGGGGAACCTGGGACAGCCACTTCCACCGAAGCAGACCTTCCACACAGACTGCATCCTCCCTCGCATGAGGCTCCGGGTGCCCAGCTTGCGACTCCGTGGCAGGACTCCATTGCCACCAGGCATGGGGCTCTCTTCCTTCCTGTGGGGAAACCTGAAGCCACGCAGGCCCAGGCCACGTCTTCGCAAGAGGTCAGTTGGGTGACACTCACACCCAGGTGTCTCCTGGCCCACCTCCCCTGGGCCCCCACCATCTCACTCATGGGATTGTTTTTCTTCTCTTACCTGCTTTTGATCAAATGAAAGTATTCCCTTTCCTCATAACAGTGCGGGAGATAAGGAGGGAGAGAGAGAAAGCATTCCTTAGCGCGCCCTCCGTGGAAGCGAAGCCATGTTTCTCAGTGGTGCTTGTGCTGAGAGAAGCAACCGCAGGTGGCGGCTACTGTTGCTCTCAGAGCCGCACTGAACAGGTTCTCTTGTGTTTTTCTGGTCAGGAGGCATCAGTGACCCCACATCGGTCATCCCGTTAACCATCCCACTGCACTGGCGATGGGAGACCTGGACACTCGGTCTCAACTGTGAAGAACAGAGACCACTCCAGGGCTGCCCACCAGCAGCTCCCGGGGTCCGGCTGCAGACCTTCCCTGGGTAAGCGCCCCTGAGGGCAGGCCACAGGGGGAGGCTGTGCTAGTTAAAGAGGCAAACAAGTGGCTGGGACATGGGAAGCTCCTGGGAAAGCCTGAGAGGTCCTTGCTAAGACATCCTCCTCCAGAAAGCAGGCCAGTCCCCGAGATGCCCCTCGCTGAGACCCAGTCCTGCCTCAGAATCTGCCTCCACCATGCTAGACCCTCTACTGATAACCCCAAACGACAATTTTTTTTTAAGTTATTCAATTCCTGAGTCTTAGAATTTTTATTTCACATAAAAATTGTCAATGGGCTTTCCTTAAAAAACACATTTGTCTGATTCAGTCTCTCAAAAACCTAAGTTTATTGCAGGATTGATTTAAGTGCTTATTAGAGAAGGCCCAAGATATGAAATCTGGACCTTCTACTCACATATGTCTATTAATATATATAGGTAGATAGATATAGATACACACACACAGCTTAATTTGCTTGGGATGCTAACAGCCCCCTGGGTACTCTTACCTTTCAAGAATGGGATGGTTGGCTGCCTTTATGGCCTCATTTAGCGTCTCAAAATGGGCACTTCTTTTGTGAGAAGGGTTGCTGCATGACTCAGCCACTTAGTCAATCTGACTAATTAGCATTCTGTCGCCTATTAACAGCATTAACAACAACAACCAGGGCTCTACCTACTTCTCTGATTTCCAAACAGACCTTTTCAGCGTCAAGGACATTTGTTGGTCCCTGACCTCGGTGAACTTTTGGCCTCCTTCATGCCCCAAAGAAGCCCTCCTACTACCTTTAATAGAGAAGGCATCATTTTCAGTGGCCCCCTGAATTGTCAGCCTCCCAAATTGTATTTTCAGAAATACAATCCCAAATTAAAATTCTGTGTCAGGAGGAAAACATTAACCGAATTGCAACCGTTCTTATGAGCCTCATTTAACTCAGGTGCATAAAGTTGAGAAGGCAAATTTGCATAAAGCTTGTTTTGAGTTTTAATGCATCTCTTTTCTTGGAGAGAGGGGAGTTTATATGTATTCATAACTGTGTAAGGACTACTGCTAAAAATTAGATATAAAACCACAAAATTAAAATTCAGCATTTGCTCCAGGGCAGTGCCGAGAAAGAAGGAGAAAGCCAGCTAAATATTGAGAAAGCATAACTGTGTGCACTGCGTGCTATGCAAACTTATCAGGTTTTCTTTTACTCAAAGGAAGAAACTTAAATAGCAAATGCCTTGAATAAAAGTGGATTCATGTTGCCCAGGAATCAAAGCAATGTTTTTAGTCTTCTTAAGTCTTCATTTACTTTCTGTTCTCTTTTGCTGTAAAAATGTGGGAAGAAATGAGTCACTGCATTATCTCAGGAAAATGTTGACAGTCATGTAGTCATTTGATAAGTATGTTTGTGCCATTTGTCCTGCTTCTTTGCTGATGATATCACCAAGGTAGACATGTTCTCTGACAGTGACCACCATCTGGGGGAGACAGCTACAAAAAGAGTGACCGAAGGGGAGTTACTAGACAGGACCAGAGGAAAGAGGAGACTTATTGTAGGCAAAAAGGTTGATAAAGGAATGTGTTCCAGAAGAAATCATTCAGAATGTGAGCTTTGGGCCTGACCAGTGTGGCTCAGTCGTTGACCATTGACCTATGAACCAAGAGACCACCATTTGATTCCTGGTCAGGGCACATGCCTGTGTTGTGGGCTCCATCCAGTGTACAGGAGGCAGCTGAACAATGATTCTCTCTCATTATTGATGTTTCTATCTCTCTCTCCCTCTCCCTTCCTCTCTGAAATCAATAATTCTATATAATAAAAGCCCAGTGACCAAATGGCAGAATGACCGGAACAACCATGGTGGGCCAACTGGATCCCATCAGTGCACAAATTCGTGCACTGGGCTGAGAGAGAGAGAGAGAGAGAGAGAGAGAGAGAATATATATATATATATATATATATATATATATATATATATATATATATATATATCATTTAAAAAAGAAAGCAGGCCTGGGTTTTTCTCTCTACTTCCTTTTAGAGCCAGGCAAGCACTTCCTTTATAGGTCTTCAGATTTCCTTCTCCTCTGGGTTATTGAGTAGTGACTAGGTCTCAAATACTGAACTAGGTATGTTCTACATGTCTTCTCAATTTTTCTTCCAAGATTAATGTGCCATAAGTTTCAATATTACCCTCTTTGTTATGAGCTGAATTGTGTCACCCCAAAATTTATATGTTATGGCCACAATCCAGTACCTCAGATGGTGACTATTATTAGAGATAGCGCTTTTAAAGAGGTAATTAAGTTAAAATGGGGTCATTGGTGTGGGCCCTAATTCAGTATTTCTCATGTGTTTATAAGAAGAGGTGACTAGAACACACAGACAGAGGGACGAGCATGTGAGGACACAGCGAGTAGTGGTCTGCAAGCAAAGGAGCGAGGCCTCAGAAGAAAGCAGCCCTGCGACGCCCTGATCTTGAACCTCTAGTCTCGAGAACTGTGAGAAAGTACATCTCCATTACTTAGCCACCCAGACTGTGGCATTGTGTTATGGCAGCCCTAGCAAACTAAGACACCATTGTTGTTGTTTTGCAGATAAGAAAATGGAGACTTAGAAATGTTACTGAGTTACACAGGAAGTGCCAAAACAGGATTTGAGATGGGGTCTATCTGACTCAGAGCTCCCTTTAACTCCCAAGCATGACTGCATCCTGGGGGCCCCTGACTGAACTCCAAGGGAATGATCCCCTTTGCACAGCTGCTCATCCTTCCACGATCCCCTTCCTTAGCTTCCCTACCTCATTCAATATAAACTTCAACCAGCGGTGTATTCATTTCTGAGTGGGACCCAGGATCAGAGCCAGTCCCATGGGAGATGAAAAGTAGATATCAAGGCAGTTAAAATGGCAATCCCTGGACCACATGAAAGACAAATGATTGTGTGGATGACAAAGAAAGAGCTGGCTGCCTCTCCACGCCACACCCCTGTCTCCCTTGCCCCTCTGTCCCCTGCAGCCTGCCTTCTGTACCCATTGCTAATCTGAAACTGTTCTTGCCAAAGTCTCTTAGTTCCCAGATCCAGTGGACACTATTTCGTTGTTATCTCATGGGAATTATTTGTACATTTGACGTCATTGGCCATGCCTTTCCTTCTTAAAACATTCTTTTATCCTGGTGTTGTTGGCGTGACACTCTGGTTTTCCTCCTTCTTGCTATTCTTTTCTAGTGTTCTTTGCTGGCTCCTTTTCTTTATTTGTTACTAGAAGGCCGGTGCACAAATTTGTGCATCAGCGGGGTCCCTTGGCCTGGCCTGCAGGATCAGGCTGAAACCAGCTCTCCAACATCCCCCAAGAGGTCCTGGATTGCGAGAGGGTGCAGGCCAGGCCAAAGGACCCCATTGGTGCATGATCGGGACCGAGGAGGGATGCGGGAGGTTGGCCAGCCTAAGAGGGACAGCAGGAGGGCTCCAGGGCATGTCCAGCCTGTCTTGCTCAGTCCCAATTGGCCGGACCCCAGCAGCAAGCTAAACTACCAGTCAGAGCATCTGCTCCCTGGTGGTCAGTGCATGTCATAGCGAGCGGTTGAGCGGCCTTAGCATATCATTAGCATATTATGCTTGGACTGGTTAAACAGCCAATCAGACAACCAGACACTTAGCATATTGGGCTTTTAGTATATAGGATAGGATTTCTATATTGGTGAAACCTGGATTCTGTCCTCAGCCCATCTCTTTTCTCCCTACATACTCAACCTTGATGATGGCATTCATTCGGGTGACGTAAACCCCCACCTATCACTCCTAAATCTTTATATTTAGCCCATACCTAGTTTTGAAGCTCTAGGCTCATAGATACAACTCAGCAATTCCCCCCAAATCGATTCCTTCTCTATTGCTATTCTTGGCGAATTGTACCCAGTTGCCCAATGCATAGGGTGCATTAGTTTAGGAAGTTTAGGGTTGTGGCATGGAAATCATGGGCATCTTCATTTACATTCAAGTTTCATTATCTCTTCATTTCTTTGAGCTTCAGTGTCCTCATCCGTAAAAATGGAAGTAATAATAATAACTACCTGAAGAAGCTTTTATGGATATGCACTTCAAGTGTCCCCCAAGACCACCCTCAGGTCCAATGGTGAGCTAGAAGAACTCACAGCCAATAAATGCACAGTTACAGTGGGAGGTACAGGCTAAAGTCAGCATAAGAAAAAGGGCGCAGGGCAGAGTCCAGGAAAGACCAGGAGACCAGGCATGGAGCTTCCAGTGCCCTCTCCTGGAGAGTCATGCAGATAGCACTTCCTTCTCAGCAACATCGTGTGGGAAACGCAGGCAGTACTGTCCGTAGCCCCCCAGCCTTGGCTTCTGGAGTTTTCAATGGGGTTTGGTCGCATAGACATGGCTGACCACTCACATGGCTGACCTTCCTCTCCAGCCTCTCCAGAGGTCAAGCTGATACTGTGTGACCCAAAGCCCATTAAATCCTATTGTTTCGCAAAGACTGTGTGCATGACCCAGGGCCTTCCAGTAAACATAGCTCTTCTTACCAAGCTAGAGCTTACTCCCTGAAACTGTCCAGAGCCAAACCTTTTACTACATGAAGGATGAATGAGCTCATGCATGGAACATGTTTAGCACAGTGCCAAACACATGCCAAGTGCACAGTAAATGTTAGTGTTGTTCATAGTTCCATCCTGTGTTCTTCTTTCTTCTTTATTTCCCACGTTTAGTCAGTTAACAAGTCCTGCTAATACTACGTCTTCCTTTTCTTAATGATCTTCTCTCCTTTTCATACCTCTGCCTTTACGTAGAGTGGAGGAAATATCGAAATGATATAATAGGAAAATATGTTTTCACAAAAAAAGATGAATTTGGAAAAAAATGCCAAATAAAACATCTCAAAAAGTACTTTTGAAATTAAAACCTCAATGGATGTCATAACATCAGATTAAACACAGATAAAAAAGAAAAATTCCATTTCTAATTATATCCTCAGTTTTTGCACATTTTAATAAGGAAACATGCAAATGGATCTATTCAGCACTATTTGAAGTAGTGAAAAATTAGAATCAATATGAAAGTGTATGAGAAATAATGATGTATTTTTACAATGGAATGATATTCAGAAGTTAAAATAAATGAACTAGTAGTACAGAGAGTAAGCTATGAAAAAGTGAAGTATCGTGCCAGTTATGTAAATTGCTCAAACTCAAAATATCACACTCTGCAGTGCGTGTTCAATGTGCAAGCGTGGGTCAGAAGGCTCCACACCGGCGATAAGATGTCCTTTACCCTAGGGGACGAGGGAGTGAAGAAGGGGATTGTAAGCACTTCAACTGCATCAGTTGTTATTAAAAAAAAAAAAAACAAAAAAAAACAACCCACCTTTTTAAAAATATATTTTTATTGACTTCAAAGAGGAAGGGAGAGGAAGAGAGAGAGAGAGAAACATCAGTGATGAGAGGGAATCATTAACTGATTGCCTCCTGCATGTTGGACCGAGCCCACAACCCAGCCTGTGGCCTTCGGTCTGCAGGCTGATGCTCTATCCACTGAGCAAAACCGGCTAGGACTAAAAAAAACACAAAAAACTTTTAACTGGATCAAATACAACAAACAATCACCACGGATTACTTCCAGTCCTGCAAATGCGTCATGTTCACGCCATTGCATAGAATTACCTATGACCCAACAATTTCACTCTAGGTATACACCCAACGGAACTGAAAACAGGGACTTAAACAGATGTTAGTGTGCCCGTGTTAAAGCACATTATTCACAATAGAAACAACCCAAGTGCCCATCAACTGATGAATAGATAAACAAAATGTGGATTATACATACAACAAAATAATATTAATCAGCCTTAAAAAGAAATAAAATACTACTATATGCTACAAAATGGATAAACTTTGAACATTTATGGTAAGTGAATAAGCCAGACACAAAAGGACGAGTATTTTATCAGGCCATTATAGGAAATGTCTAGAGTAGGACAGCTCCCAGAAACAGCAGGGAGATTAGAGGTTACTGGAGCTAGAGAGAAGGGGAGAATAGGGAGTTGTTGCTTACTGGTTAGCGTTTCCATTTGGGATGATGGTAAAGCTTGGAAATCATGGTGATGGTTGCCTAACATTGTAAATGGAATACATGCCATTGAACCGCACACATAAAATGATTAAAACAGAAAATTATACGTTATACATATTTTACCACAATTTTAAAAAATTAATATTGTGATAAAAACCCATTGAACTGTATATTTTAAGTGGGTTAATTATACGATATGAGAATCATATCTCAATAAAGCCGTTTGAGAGATTTAGTGCAAGAAATTGACTTAACGCACTTGTGGAGGCTGAGTAGGCAAGTTGGGAATCTGTGGGACAGGCCATGGGGGAGGGCTGGCTGGAGCACAGGCAGGGGCAAAAGCTTCTGTGGGGGTTGGGGGTGGATAGAGGGATGCTTCTTCCTCAGGGAGGCATGAGGGGTCAGTCCCACCCAGGCTGTATAAAGCAACCTTCCTTTCTTGAAGTGCCTGACTATACATTCTAGTCCCATCTCCGAAATGCCTTCACAGCAGCACAGGCTTAGTGTGCGACTGAACAACTGGCTGTAGCCGAGCCAAAGCAGCACCTAAAACGGGCCATCGCGTCACGGTTTGTGGTAGGGGAGCATCTTCTTCCTGTCCTTGACACTGACATGCGTTCGAAGGCAAGTCGTTCCATAGAGTCCAAAAGTATCCAAGAGCACTATCGGAGCCTTTTGAAATATATGTTGTTTTTAATGTGTGATATGAAAACTGTTAGTGTCATTATTACTCAGTGGCCTTTAATATCTCCTGACAAAAGATGAGGATTAATGGGCTTTTAAGTGTCTGCCGTAAAATCTACGTCTACCCTTAAAAGTAGTCTGTGAACCAGGCAGTGAGCTTAGATTGAGGATATGACCATTCATAAGGCACAAACGTGGCCTCGGGGAGCGCCTCGTCTCTCCTATTTGCACAGCAATAAGATGAGGTCCTTCCGCACTCAGTAGATGGTGGATCCTGTGGGCTGGCCGGGCTGGCCTGCAGCCCTCCTGGCTCAGATGTCTGTGCAAATACCCCCCACCGATGGGCTTCAGAACCTCAGGCGTCGGGGTGTACCTGTTGGAAAACAGTAAGAAACAAGAACACCTCCTGTTCTTTCAGGAAGATTAGAGCCGTGTCTTTGTGATATAATTCTTTTCATGGCAAGCTTCCCGAAGCACCACTACAACCACCACCACGAAGCTTCTAACTGTGATGTGAGAAAGCCATGGTCCCAGCGCCTGAGGCAGCTGATGACCTCCCACTATTACCCAGTGTGCCTGTCCTCATCCCTTCCCCACGTTCTTGCTCTGAGCTTCTTTTCCACTCTTCTACATCCTTCTCTTCCTTGTCACCTGCCTTTGCATGCCTTGGGCTCCTCCTCAAGTCCTTGGCCATTGTTACTCAGAGTTAAAGGGAATGCAGCGGGCCATTTCTAACCTGTCGGTGGAGGGATGAGGAAAAAAAGGAAAAGAAAAACTCTGTTTAAGGTGAAATGGTAAGAAATGGGAAATCTAAAGTTTGGTTTTAAGTTTCATTAACGATGTAATTTTTTAGCAATGTTCTATAATTACTTTATGTTGATGACGATAATGAACTACCAATGACTTTGTCCTTTTAAGAAACTTTATTTCATGAGATGACAACCACTACTACGGTGTTGCAGCACATTCTTTTCTGCATCTTAAGGGTACTTGTCCCCACTTTCGCTGCCTTTAATTATTGAACGTCTTTTGAAAAGGAAAATCGATACTGAAACTGTACAATCTCCACCATTATTGAGCATCAGGCAGTGTGCAACCAAGCATGTCAACTTAATTGTGAACAAATAATTCAGAATTCTATGAAAATTAATTTAATCATGCTCTCAATATTCTTCTATTGACGGAATGCGCAGGGAACTCCTTTAGGACAATAGCATGGTTTATGAAACCTAATTCATATGAGCAAAGGGTTTTGTAGTTGTTTAAATCATTAAATGTCTTATTTCTCTCAGAAACCATTAAGTCTAAGGGAGCGAGTGTCTCAGGGCTGTTTGAGAGGAGAAACTGAGGCAAATATAATGTTAAACCAGGAGGTTCCTCTGGAACGTGATAACATGTTCCAGTATCATCTGCCTTCCGGGTATCGAGACCTCAGTGCGATGCTGGATGCTGGTAGGCAGTGCACACCCCCCAGCACTGCGTGTTCCCTGACATTTTAGTTGAACCAACACCTGAAGGATCCTCCCAGGTGGGTGTCACCAGGCTCTGGGCAATTCGTGTCCAAAGCCACATTGATGTTGTCCTCCTGCATCTGCACCTTGACAGTCTGATAAACAGTGGCCCTGAGAGAGGTGTGGACGTCCACCATTTATCTCAGTGGGCTGTTAACTTTGAAGCCTAATTATGATCACGTAAATGCCAACACTGTTAATCATTTCCCTGCTGGTCAGTGTACCAGAAACATCAGCGACGTGCTCTTCCCGGGCTGCCAGACTCGGGGGCCAGGTAGGTCCCGCTTGCTTTTTGGGGGGATGTCCCCTTGTTAGGAGGGTCAGCCTTGGGCTGCTCACATGGGTACATTCAGCCCTGGAGTGAGCAAAGCACCTATGTATGACTCTGTTGAAAACAAGAAATCGATATCTGTTTTCATTTTATTTGTTGATGTTTAAACACACGGGTTGAGTTTTCTTTGTGGTCATTTCTTACTGATGAGTGAATTAGGATTCGAAAAGCACCAAAGAGCCCGGAAAGTTGCCCTGCTTCAACATCACAAGATCACATTAAATAGGGGAAATGTCCAAGTCTGCTCGTTTCTAGGCTCCAAACATTTCACTCCATAAATTACACGATGGAGAAACTCGGACCTGTGCTGTTGTTGGTTTTTTAAAAGTTGGCTGTGATTCAGAATTGAGTATAAGTCAATGTTTTGCAAAAAGTAAGCTGTGGAGGTCATTACATAGCAGGCGAGGGGGCTGGACAGTCCGATCTGTTTTGCAGATTCCAACTTAACTTAAATACTGGAATTCTGTGGGCAGGGGAGCCGTATCCAATACTCCTACATCACTACCTGTTCTGATACACTTCACATTTCCTGAGTGACATTTGGCAGCAGTTCCCTTGCATTGAGCTGGGGCAACTTGAAACAGAAAGCCTTTCAAAGGACTCCACTGGTACCAAGAGTCACCCTGGGGAGCTAGAAGGCACCTTTGACTCCTCCAGGGCTGGGTGCGACCCAGGCCTACATCCCTACCCCCGCCCCACACACACACACACACTGCTCCTGCTCAAAAGCTATCTTGTATCTTATCCAGCGATTAAACAATTTCATTGAGGAAATTAAATTACATTTAAATTATTGACATTTAAAAAGACTTCATGTTAATAATATCAAAGAGGAGAAAGAGATAAGGACATACTTAGAAACCAATTATCCTGACGGAACTCAATCTTACCATTTGCCAGCAATTCATAAAGTGATGCCAGCTGTGTGTGTGGGTTTTGCTGCTAGGAGCACTTCAGTGAATAGTCCCCAAACCAACCCTATGTCTTTCTTGATTCCCCTTAGGAATCTTTACAGTAAACGCTCCTGTTTTTCCTCTTGGAAACTTCAGAATGATCACATGATCAGTGAAAAGGCTGTGTGTGGTACTATTGTTAGGCATGCAGAGGGCAATGGGCCTGAATCTCCCCTCTGAGTTTTGGAAGTGCTGCCTGCAGAGTCCTGAGTCTGTGGGGGTGCTCACAGCCTTCCCCAACCATAAATGTTTCCTCCTGGCTCTCCTTCCTCCGTGCCTGCTCCCCATCTCGCCTGCTGCATCACGGAGCTCGCCTGCTGATAACACGGGCTCTGATGTGCCCTGGATGCAGGGACAGTCTCTTCTTGGTCCAAGGGATTTGGGACGTTTCCTGGTGCACTGGAACTCAGCATTCATCAGCCTAGCTTCCCGTCCTTCAAGCAGCTTGCGCTCCTGTAGCTGAATTTCTGTTTCTAAAAGTCCTGCACACTGGGACAGTTTCTCTTAGGTTCCCCTGCTCCTGAATCCCTTTCCTCGCAGCCTGCCCACCTCCTCAGTTCCTCTTGAACTGGGACCTGTTTTATTTGATAGCTAGTCACTGACTCCTCAGAGGAAACTGCACTTCTCCCTCTGAACTCATGGAAGTGGTGGGAGGTACTGCTTCCCGCTGCAGTCTGAGCTCCACCTACAACCAGTGAATCTGCTCTTTGTTTATTGACATAACCAGTGGCTTTTTTTGAATATATATGTTTATTGATTTCAGAGAAGAAGAGAGAGAGAGGAAGACGTAGAAACATCAATGATGAGAGAGAATCATTGATCGACTGCCTCCTGCACAACTCGGGTGTGTGCCCTGACCAGGAATCAAACTGTAACCTTCTGGTTCATAGGTCAACTCTCAGCCAGTAAGCCACACTGGCTGACCACCAGTTGCTTCTTCATCAACAAATTCAGTAGACTATCGTTAATTCTCATTTTACTCCACCTTTTGTCCAGTATTTAACATAGTCAAACACTCTTTCATGATCCTCTCTCCCACCACAGAAAATTCAGTATCTTTCATATAAATACTAGAGGCCTGGTGCATGACATTCATGCACTGGGGTGACGGGGTGGGGGCGAGAGCCTCAGCCCAGCCTGCACCCTTGCACATTCTGGGAGCCCTCGAGGGATGTCTGATTAATGGCTTAGGCCACTGCACTCACCAGCCATCAGCCAGACTTGTGACAGAGTGGTACTCCCCATGTAGGAGCACACTGACCACTAGGGGGCAGCTCCTGCATTGAGCATCTGCCTCCTGGTGTCAGTGTGTGTTATAGTGCCCCATCATTCTGCTATTTGGTCAATTTGCATATTGCCCTTTTATTATATAGGATTCCATTTTGAAGTTAATAGCAACATCTTTTTCCTCAGCACCCATTAAAAATCTGAAACTTTCAAAAGTCGCTTCCATCTCCTCTGTCCCCATATTCAACTGCCCCAAATCCTGTTGATTCTGCATCATAAGAGCCTACATCTCACACTTTAGCTCAGGGCTCAGCGTCTCTTAGACCTTTGGAGAGACCCTTACCAGCCTCTTCTCCTCCGCTCATTCTCCACCTCCTTGACAGGGAGAGTTTTCTAAGTCCCAGATCATGCCAGGAGCAGATCTGGGTGTGTGGATCCTGAAGATCACCCCATTCAGAAGGCCCTCTGTAAAATGAAGGATTTGTTTTTCAAACTGTGCCAAAGCATAGGTCCGTTGACACATTGCTCAGGATCGTCCCTGGTCTTGGAAAGGCCTATGCAAATGCCTGTCTAGCAAATGCCAATGCTCTGATGGAAACATTCAATGGCTCCCTACCAGCAAGGGGATGGTATTCAAGGTGTTTTATAAACACCTACCCTGCAGCTGCATAGCTTCTCACTTCCCTGACATACTCTGCACGCTAGTTCCTTAAAGTGGTTACCATTCTCAAATCAAGAAGTCCTTTCATCCCTCAATACCATTTTTACAAGCTTCTCTTACATCTTTAACGCTTTTTCTTCTTTTTTTTTT
>PVJC01011222.1:0-42015 GCA_004026665.1 Murina feae
TGGTGGGGCCACCTACGCCCGTCGCGTTTCTGGGGGCGCGTTGAGGCGCGGCGGGCTCCCCTGGAGGGGCGGACGGCGGGGGGCGGAGGGGCCGCTCCGCGGAGACTCGCTCACGCGCTCTCCGCCGCCAGGGCACGGTCATCGTGGAGCGCTGGTGGAAGGTGCCGCTGGCCGGGGCGGGTCGGAAGCCGCGCCTGCACCGGCGGCACCGCGTCTACAGGCTCGTGGAGGACACGAAGCACCGGCCCAAGGACAACCTGGAGCTCATCCTCACGCAGTCGGTGGAGGGTAAGGCGGGGCCCGGCGGGCATCCGCTCTTTCCTGCTGTGTGGGAAGGAGCAGCTCTGACGGAGGAGAAAGGCCTGACGAGCGCCGGTGGCGACGTTGGCCTCCGGTTGGAGGGCGCGAACGGGGATGCGCGGGATCGTCGGCGAGTGGGCGCAGGAGGCGGGCGGCCTGTGAGGGGACGGCGTCACTTTGTGTAGAGAACGTCAAGTTGTGAGTCAGACCCGAACCGATGAGAAGCCTCTGAAACGTCCCTAGTGAATGTTAACGTTCTCCCAGGAAGAGCAGACCCGGGAGCAAGAGCGCTTCTTTCCTAGGCCGCCGCCTTCCCGGGGCGCCTAGCGAGTGTGACCCTGTGTGTCCGCTTTGGCAGAGCTGGGCGTCCGCGGGGACTTGGTTTCCGTGAAGAAGTCCCTGGGCCGGAACCGCCTCCTTCCTCAGGGACTGGCCGTGTACGCGTCCCCTGAAAACAGGCAGTTGTTCGAAGAGGAGAAACTGGTGAGCTCAGAGACAAAACCTTAACATTTCCTCTAGCAACTCTGCCCCTTTCATATTCAATTTGAAAATGAAATGGTGACTGGACCAGGAATCCGGAAATCCAGCCTACGCCTAGCATAGTAAGAGTTGGTTGTTATTTACTATGGACTCACTTTTTTTCTTCTTCATCTTTATCTTTCTCTTCTAGCTAAGAAAAGAAGGAAAGTTAGAAAGGATCCAGACCAAGGCCGGTGAGGCGGTGAGTAGAAACGCAGGAAGTCGTTATTTATTGATCATCTACCAGGAGTCACCAACCTCTTGATTTCTTGATTTCCTTGAACTCTCTTGATTACAGACACAAGGTAGGGAAAGGGGGAAGTGTTGTGGCTGCCATAACTGGTATTGAGACCTGGGAAGCCCTGGCCTTTTGAGTGAAATGCCCTCGCTTACTGAGTGAGGCCCCAACGTGGAGGAGTGTGAGATGAAAGCTCTGCCTCTGTGATATTTACAGACAAGTTGGAGAGAACATCAACACATACAAAAGTAATCAGTAAACTTAAGACACTCAGTTATAAGAGTGACAGGGACAAAAATGGACTAGGGTGATTGGAGAGGGCTTTTCCAGATGGGATTGAATTTGGCCTTGTGGGATTAATAGGATTGCGATAGGCCAGGAGGGTATTCTTTTTTTTCTTTTTCTTTTTTCTTTTTTAATCTTTATTGTTGAGAGTATTACAGATGTTCCCCCACCACCATCCCATTTCCCCTCTCTACCTGGTTCCCACCCACCAAGGCCTTGACCACCCTACTGTCTGTGTCCATAGTTAAGGTCTTTGGTTAATCTCTTCCTGCACCCCTTCTCCCTTTCCCTTTGAGATTCCTCAGTCTCTTCCCTGCTTTTCTGCCTCTGATTCTGCTTTATTCACCAGTTTATTTTGTTCATTAGATTTCTTGTTCGTTTATTTTGATTTTTAGATTCAATTGTTGATAGATAGGTATTCGTTGCATTTTATTGTTAATATTTTTATCTCTTCCTCTTTTTAAATATTCTTCAATATTTCATGTAATACTGATTTTGGTGGTGATGAACTCCCTTTAGGTTTTTCTTGCTTGTGAAACTCTTTAGCTGGCCCTCAGTTCTAAATGAGAGCTTTGTTGGGTAGAGTAATCTTGATTGTAGGTCCTTACTATTCATCACTTTAAATATTTCATTCCACTCCCTTCTGGCCTACCAAGTTTCTGTTAAGAAATCAGCTGACAGTCATATGGGCACTCCCTTGTAGGTAAGGTAACTAACTAACTGCTTTTCTCTTGCTGCTTTTAAGATTCTTTCACCAGGTAGGGGAAGTTTTCTGTCATTATTTCTTTAAATACATTTTTGCTCTCTCTCTTCTTCTGGCCCCTCCTTCCATAATGCAAATGTTGGTACATTTGAACTTGTCCCAGAGGCTCCTTGCACTGTCTTCATATTTTTGGATTCTTTTTTCTTTTTGCTCTTTTGATTGGGTGTTTTTTGGTTCCTCATATTCCAAATCATTGATTTGATTCTCAGAATCATCTAGTCTATTGTTAAATCCCTGTATATTGTTCTTAATTTCAGTTAGTGTATGCTCATTTTCTGACTGGTCCTTTTTCATGTCTTTGACATTCTCACTAATATCTTTGAAAGTCTCATGAAGATCTTTGAGTAACCTTATAACCATGGTTTTGAACTCTGTATCCAGTAGTTTGCTTTCATTTCTGTCATTTGTGACATGTTTGTCTCCACATTTTGGCTGCACCTTGTGTTTGTTTCTATGTATTAGGTAGAGCTGGGATGTCTCCTGGAATTGGTAGAGTGGCCTTGTGTAATAGGTGTCCTGGAGGGCCCAGTGGTTCAGCCTCCCCAGTCACCTGAGGGGGCCCTCTAAGTACGCCCCAGTGTGGGCTGTGTGCACAGTCTTGTAGTTGAGCCTTGATTGCTGTTGGCATCACTGGGAGGAGTTGACCTCCAGGCAAATTGGCTGCGACTACAGTGGGAGAGCACTTGCTTCAGTGATGCTTTGGTGCTCACTGAGTCTGCCTCTTGCGTGTGCCCTTGTGGATGTAGAAAGTTGTAATCTGCTATGGTCTAAGCTGTCCACCCGGTGCACTAGCTCTAGGACCTCCAGGGAGGTGCAGAGTCAGCCTCTCACACAACCAGGGAGGGCAGGAGCTACAAAGGGATCTGCAGGAAGCTGCCATTTGCTGTTTTTATTGGGCTTGGAGGTGCCCAGGCGAGGCCCAGCTGTGAAGCAAGGCAAGGTGGTGCCAGATCGTGGGTCTTTTATTGATAGGTTTGGGGCACTCTGTCACCAGCTGCAGCTTGTTTGATTTTAGCCAAATCTGAAGCCTGAGCCAGGACAGGTCTGTTCCTATGGAAAAGCTGCCGCACACAGCTTGAGTGGGGCTGCAAATTGAATGGGGCAGGGTCTCAGGGAATCCCCAGGGTGGAGCAAACAGTGTGCTCCAGGCTTACTGAGACTCAGCTATGGCTGGAACAGGGAAAGTGCCAGCATAGGAACAGTGATCCCTGTGAGTACCCTGCCTGGCAGAAAGCCGCCCCCCGAGTTCCTGCCCTGATGCCAGGCAATTCAATTCCTCCACTTACATGTCTGGGTTCCCCAGCGCTGAAGCTCAGAAGTGGGACCGTGTACATTTGTGTGTGGGTCCTTTAAGGGGACACCTGGGTCTCCAGCAGCCTCCCCGTCACTCAGCTACAACCCTGCTGGTTTTTACAACCAGCCCATAGTTGCAGGGATTTCTCTTCCCAACTCTGCAAGCCCAGGTTGGGGGTCTGGTGTGGCTCCTCACAGGCTGCCTCCATAGAGACAGTCTCCCCCCCAAATGAAAACAAACAAAAAAAACAGTACAAGTGGTTGTCGGACCAGCCCGTCCTGCACCTCCACCCCTGCTACCAGTCTCAATGTGCTTTCTTCTTTCTCTAGTTGTAGAATTTCCATTCAGCAAGCTTTACAGTGGTTCTACATGATGGATGTTCTGTATTTTAACTGTAATTTTGATGTGTTTGTGGGAGGCTGTGAGTACAGGAGTTACATATGCCACCATCTTGGTTCTGCCTTTCTTTTTTTAAATCTTTATTGTTGAAAGTATTACAGACGTTCCCCCTTTTTCTTCCCAGATTGACCTCCTTCACTCTGCACCCACTCCTCCCAGGCCTTTGTCACACTATGTCTGTGTCTGTGGGCTGTGCATATCCTGTATAATAAAAGGCTAATATGCAAATCAGCTGAACAGTGGAATGACCAGGCACTATGATGCACACTGACCACCAGGGAGCAGATGCTCAGTGCAGGAGCTACCCCCTGGTGGTCAGTGCACTGGGAGCTCAGGCAAGCCAGCAGCAGAGGCAGGAGCCTCTCCCACCTCTATGGCAGTCTGACATCCCGAGGGCTCTGGGACTGCGAGAGGGTCTAGGCTGAGCTGAGGGACACTCCACCCCCCCCCATACAAATTTCATGCACTGGGCCTCTAGTATGCATATAAGTTCCCCAGTTAATCTCTCCCAACACCACCTTCCCTCTGAAATTCGTCAATCTTCCATGCTTCTGTGTCTCTAGATCTATTTTGTTCTTCAATTTATTTTATTCATTAGAGTCCACATATGAGTGAGATTATGTGATGCTTATTTGACTGGTGTACTTCAATTCAGGGGAGTATTTAAGGGAGAAAAAGTGTAAGAAGATAGCTAAAACAGAGGACTTGTATAATGTTAGGAAACATGGCTGTAAAGGGGGTTGGGGCAGGATTTACAAAACATCTTGAATCCTCCGCTAGTAAATTTATATTTCATTCTGTAAGCAAGGAGGAATCATTAATAGGATAGGGGTGTGATTGAAGGGCCAGAAGCATTGGATTAAAACAGCCTATGAAAGTCGTTTCATCTTGAGCTATACCAGTGGCTCCCCCTTTTTTTTTTAATCCTCACCCTGAGTGTATGTGTGGTTTTTATGATGGCTGACAGAGTGTATTAACCACAGGTCAGTTTAAGGAGTGACAGTCCTGTAACAATGATTCTCGTTTGGGTCCCTACAAACCAAGGTCGCAGGGCCCAGACCGTCCTGGCCGATGGCGGTCCCCACGAGGCAGGGGTTTCCAAGGTGGGAAGGGTCCTGCTCTGGGGTCAGGATGGCTCAGGGCATCAGTGACCTCACACCTTCAGGGGGTGCGGGTGGAGGGTCGGCCCGTGTGCCCAGGGCACAGCTGAGCCAGCAGGGATGACGAGACCTGAGGGGTGGGTGCAGGTGTGCTGAAGGATCAGAGGGAGGGTTCCAGGCCAGGAGGGTGGGCACAGGCCCAGGCGCTCCCTGGGTCCAGCCCCATGAGGACAAGGCCAGGGGTGGGCTCCTAAAAGGCCTGCTGGCCACCACCTGGTTGGTCAGGGACTGACTGAAGACCTGGTGCCCATGTTGTGAGTCCAGCATCTCCCCCCAACCCTTCCCCATCCCCACCCCCGTCAGGAAGGAGAAGCTAATGAGAGATTAGGAGGGGGTGGGGCCAGAGACCCAGGGGCTAGGAGTGGCCTTGGACCTGAGCTGGCCAGGAGCAGCAGCAGGTGGTGGCCCACCCACCAGCCCCTCACCTGTCCAGCAGCAGGTCGGGATTTGGGATTCGACTGCCCTGGGAAGCGGGGGGCCTGCTGGGGGACAGGGCTGAGGCTGCCTGCGTCTTCAGGGAGGGGTTCCAGCAGTGGGGGCACGTCCTACACACAGATGCCTCTTTGTCAGGGCCCAGCAGCCTTAGGCACAAAGCCCCCTCTGTCCACGGTGGCCTTCCCCTCACCCCAGGCACTGTCCCTGCCCCAGCTCCCATGCGCCCTGTCAAACACCAGGCGCAGACCTGACCCAGGTAGCATGGCAGCCAGCGTGAGTGACAGCGGACAGCCAGGGGGCACCCAGGGCAATGCCTGCCCCCAGAGCCCTGGCACCACCCAGGCTACAGGCCACACCTGTCGCTCCAATGCCTGGCTCTTCTGGCCCCCACTGCCCAGGGTCCCTTCCCACTCCTGTCCCCAGATAGAGACCGGAAAGGGTGGCAGAGGGACGGCCGTTAGCTGAGCCCTGCAGGGAGGTCTCCGCATGTACTTCTGAGTCTTTGCTGGACCCACAAAGCCCACGGCCACTGCTCTGGATGTGTCCTGACCTGGGGGGGGGGGGGGGGGGGGGGTTCCCAGGCCAAGGGGCTGAGCTCTTGTCCAAGCAGGGATGGGCCAGGGCCCAGAGCCCAGGGTGCTGCTTCTCCATAGACCCTACAGCCACACAGCGTGGACTCGGCCCCGCTAAGGCCAGGCCCAGCCACAGCAGGGCCTCAGCATCTGGGTGGCGGGATCCACATGAGGCTGGGCAGGGCTCCTGCCAGCCTGGCCAGCTGCTGCCGGCACTGCACCTGGAGCTGGCGCAGTGTCTCCTCCAGGCAGACCTCCTGGCTCCTCAGCGCCCCAATCACCTCAGCAGCCTGCAGGCCCGGGCCCTCTGGCTCCCAGCCTCCGTCCTCACCAGCCAATGGGGCCTGTAGGGCTGGGCCGGGCCCCCGCCTCATTCCCAGGGCTGCCGCAGGGCTGCCAGTTCCTTACCCACGGTCTCCTGTGTGGCCTGCCCCTCGGCACTCCACTCTGGCCCCTGGCCTCCAACCCTGGCTGCCTGGGCCACCCACCGGGCTCCCACTGCCTCCTGGAGCTCCTCCTGCAGGGCCTACAGCTCCCACACCGCCAGGTCCCATGCATCAGCCTTGCGCCCATGCCCTCGGAGGCTGGGCGGAAACGTGGACAGCGAGGCCTCTGGGAGGTTGGCCCCCAGGACAGTGTCCATCCACTGCCAGAAGACCAGCTCCCGCCGCCACCACTGCAGCGCAGCCTCTAGGCGGGCGTTCTCGCTCTCCAGCCTCCGCAGCAGTTGCCGGCCTCCCTCCCTGAGCAGCTCCCTTTCGGTGACAGACAGGTGGCCAAGGCTGTGGTCACTGGCAACCACTGGTGTACGCATGGATCTTGCCCAGGAGGGCACACTGCCCCTGCTAACTGGCCATCAAGTTTCGCCACCGAAATTGCAGCTTTCCCATCAGCCACTGCAGGTGGCACACGTCTACAGGACCATCCGCTTCCACCCATGGTGCAGGCAGGCCAGGGCCCCACACTCAAACACAGGCATCTCGTTGCCCAGCCGTACTCGGGTCTGGGCCAAGAGCAGCTCTCGGCTGCCCTGGGAACCGCAGTGATGGCCTCGGGCAGAGTCCCAGGCACATCCGCCAGATCCACCCGGCACCGCCACCCCATGCAGCCCGCACGGACCTCGAACGACTGCTGCTGTTTGTTTTAGGAAGGGAAAGAGAAATATCAATCGGTTGCCTCCTATACATGCCCTGACTGGCCAGGGATCCAACTCTCAGCCTAGTTATGTGTCCCGGACCAGAAACTGAGTCCACAACCTTTTGATTTAGGGGACATGGTCCAACCAACTGGGCAGGACCAGTGGCCCCAAATGATGAAAAACCTGGCCACTTGATTAGGGACAACCAGATAGAGAGTATATTCTCCTCCAATATCCTGTGTGATATCTTTCCACAATATCAGCCTTGGGACAAGAATGTTCTCTATCTTTCCATTTATCTTCTCATCTGTCTTGGCTGGCTGTGAGGCAGACCTTGTGCCTCTTGCTAATATGTTTCTAACTGTAACGTAGCCTCTGTTTATAATTCCTCTCAGACAGTGAAATTTCTGAAAAGCTGTCACCTGGAGGTCGGGATGAAGAACAATGTCAAATGGGAGTTAAACCCTGAAATAGTTGCCCGCCATTTTCTAAAAAACGTGAGTGTTTTCAAAGCAGTACTATATCACTGAGGGTGGAAGCTACCTATGGAAAGAAAGCCTGGAATTGATCTTTTTGTTAGAAACAGGTGTGCGTCCAGCTAGAGTTAGGGAAAGCGTTCTTGGCTAGTTTGCAGGGGTGTGGGAAGGAAATAGCTAAGGACTAAGGTTGGTCACATAGAATCTGAAAACATGGTTTCATGTATTTCCTCTCGAGGGAAAACCTGAGAAAATATACCTTCGCTGGAAAATTGATCTTGTAATTCTGGTCTCTAGCCCTGTTTCTATTTGTGAATCCACCTCTCTTTCTGAGAAATGAGGACTGAGTTTTTCTGCCACTGTCTTCTCTGCCTTCCTGTGGGATCAGCCAGGATAAACTATACAGGAAATTCTAGAACCCTCTTTACGAAGTATCCTATAATGACAGACGTTTAAACAGAGCTCCTTTTTCTGTGATTTTTTTCCAGCTTGGTGTTGTGGTAGCACCACATGCATTAAAATTACCAGAGGAGCCCATCACACGATGGGGCGAGTATTGGTGTGAGGTGACGGTGAGTATTTTACATACTGTCTCCTTTTTCTGACTGGTGAAAAGCTGGGGTTGGGTGGTGTTAGCTGTTACCTGCCCAACTGATCTCTGAGGATTCCTGTTGTTTTGTGTGCAGGTAAATGGGCTTGACACTATCAGGGTCCCTATGTCTGTGGTGAACTTTGAGAGGCCCAAGACAAAAAGATACAAGTACTGGTTGGCCCAGCAAGCTGCCAAGGAAATGGCCCCCACCAGCTCCCAGACGATCTGAACCTACTCTCCCTCAAAAGTCGTGAAGCAGAATCTGAGGCACAGTGGAGCAAAGATGAGCCAGCTTTGACCAAATACAGAATTTTAGAGACCATATGGGGACATCGGACTAAACTGCATATATATGTTGAATTCTCCATATTTGTCATCTCCAACTTCAACTATTACCACATCTTGCCTTATTGGGGCAGTCCTGCTCAAGAAGTACCAAGTTGTAGATATGATAAGGTAAATACTGAATAGATCAAAAACAGTCTAAATTCTATTTCCTCTTCCTCCATTAGAATTCATTGGAATAAATGGAAGAGCTAGCCATTGTCTTTAGTGCTTGCCTGTCCTCATCATCCAAATTGAACATTTATATCTCAAAAAGAAATAAAGAGGTTGTGTTCTTTTTAGGTGTTTACTGAGCTTGAGTAGTCTAGGGACAGGACATCCACGTGGTATGTCCTCTTGAGCCACTGGGATTTGCTGCTGAAAAGAAAGAATACATTTGCAGACCACACCCCACAGTTGCTGTGGGCAAATTACTCGACAAACTTAAGTCTTTAATCTTAAAATTTACTCTCACCCTAGCCGGTTTGGTTCAACATATAGAACGTCGGTCTGCAGACTGAAGGATTCCAGGTGCAATTCTGGTTAAGAACACATGCTTGGGTTGCAGGCTCCATCCCTAGTGGAGGGCGTGCAGGAGGCAGCCGATCAGTGTTTCTCTCTCATCATTGATATTTCTCTCTTCCCCTCTCCCCTCCTCTCTGAAATCAATAAAAATATAATTAAAAAAAGGAGAATGTTCACCCTGGCTCAACAGTTAAAGCATCGCCTGTGCACCACAGGGTTGCAGGTTTGATCACCTGGGCTGTGTGAGGCAACCTCTCGACGTGTCTCACATCAGGGTTTCTCTCCCTTTCTCTTCCTCTCTCCTCCCCTTCCTCTCGCTCCCTCTCTCCGTGCCTTCCTCACTCCCTTACACTTTTTCTAAAAATCAATAGAAAAAATATCCTCAGGTGAGGATTTTAAAAACACACAAAAACTTAACTCTTATTAGGTATATTGATAAAGTCATCAATATGAGTAAGCAAAATGGATTCTACTTTTCTAAGGCAATCTAAATTAAAGCCTAAGTAAATGTTGGCTAAAATAAAAATGGGATGAAATAAGTTTAAAAAAGAAACTTCTGATTGTTTCTTGAACCACTTCCTAACATTTTGAAAAAGAAAATACCTTGGTTTCCAGACCACAGTTAAGACAGGGGCTGGTTGTTAGGTAATTATAGACTGGGTGTCATGATAAGATGAAGTAGTTCTGCATAAGTTCAAGGTCCATTAGTAGGAAAAACACCCAACTGTCAACAAATGGATTATGTGAGAGACACTCAAATGCAATGAGAGGTCATGCAGTTCAGGTGGCTAGAAACGGGACCCTTGACACTGCTATCGTTACGAGAAACCCAGGGCTTGGTTGCTGTCATTCTTCTTGGGCCAATTAAGCTACCACTCCAAGACTATTAAGCACTTACATACACTTTCATTCACCTGAGGCCATCCCAACTAGAGAGGGCTGTCAGTAGTTGCACTGATAACTACCCACCCTCACACTTGCCAGAACTCAAATAACCCAAGTCTAGCACAGGTACTGTTTGAAACTTGCCATTTCTCTGATCCCCAACCCTGTTGTCATTGAAATGGAAAGCTCATTTAACACGGCATCTTTCCATATCATGAAGCACTCTGAAACTGAGCAATAGGCACCACAGTCCACACAACTAATCTCAAAGTGTTTAAATACTTGCCATAGGGTGAAGTCCTGGTAGAACAGATTGAGTTGGAGATTTGCATGCAGGAAGTTTATTGGGAGGAGTTTTCTGGATCAACACCTGTGCAGGAAGCAGGATTGGGTAGAGAGAGAAGTTGAGCTGATGTACTCTCAACAAAGACCTCAATTAGTCTCACAAGCTTAGCTAGAATGGCTCTGCAGAGATGTGTATCCTATTTAAACAAATGGCCAGTATAACACACCCCCACATAGACTAGAAAAGGGGCATAGACCTACGGTGAGGTTATCAACTTCAGGCAAAGGCAGTTCCCAGAGGGGTACTCAGATCAAAGCAGTCACCCCCATACCCCTGCTAGGGTGCTATCACAGAAGGCAAAGTAGGGAACCATGATTTTCATCCCACCAGCCAGTGAGGAGCTCTTCCACTCCATGGTGTCAGTAGGGAACTTGGATAGCTGCTTCCACCTGCCTCCCCAACAGAGTAGTATCAGAGGAGACCTACTGAAGAGTTAGGACTTCCACCATTACGCAGCAGTAACGAAGTCACATCCATCATAATACTAATGGAGACGATGAGGAGAGCTGTAGTCCACCAGCAGTAAAGAGAGCTCAACTTACCTTGGGTATCAGTGGAGGTGAAGTAGGGAATCTAAAACTCCACTTCCACCTGGAAGCATGAAGCTCCCTCTCTCTTCCTCCCATGCCAAAGCAGTCTCAGAAAATACAAAAATGTTCGTTCCCCTTAATGAGTTCCAAGTCTTAAAAATATAATCATACCAAGAACTAGGAAGATCTCAAACTGAATTTTAAGACAACGGAGGCAAACATTGAGATGACAGAGATACTAAAATTATCTGACAGATTTTAAAGTACCCATGATAAAAATGCTTCAACAAGCAATTATGAACATGTATGAACAAATGAGAAAAAAATCGTTTCAGCAAAGAAATGGAAAAATCTCCACAAAGAAATAGAAGATATAAAGGAGAACTAAACAGAAATATTAGAACTTCAAGGCCCTGGCCAGATAGCCCAACTGGTTATAGTGTCATCCGATAATGCCAAGATTGTGGGTTCAGTCCCTAGTCGGGGTACATTCAAGACTCAACCAATGAATGCATAAGGGGAACAATAAATCAATGTTTCTCTTGATCACTCCTGTTCTCTCCCCCTTCCTCTCTCTACAATGAAATAAAAAAAAACTATAAAAATAACCAAAATGAAAAATTCAATGGATGGATTCAACAACAATATAAAGGACAGAGAAAAGAATCATTGAGCCACACCTGGTTACCCTTTAGAAGGGCCTTCAAGGGACAGCACATGCCCCTCTGGACCTCTTGCATGAACTCTGGACAGACTGTTCTGTCTCACTTTCAATCCCAGCTGTCACAGTCCCAGCAGGAAAGAGATGGCATATGTGAAAGATTTTCTGGAAGGACTTTGGCAAAGGGACTGTTGACAGGTGTGAGAGCAGAGGCAGACAGCCAACCAGGGAGGTGGCACCCCTGAAACAGACCATCCAAGATCTCAGGGGAGTTGGACCGTGTGCTCATGTAAGAGGGCATGTGAACAAGGGGTTGGGGCCAGGTGAACACACAGAATAAGTCACATGAGGAAGAGGAGGGGCCATGTGAAGGTTGAAGGGATGCAGCCAGGAGCCCCCAGAAACAAGAGGCAGTAAGGACCTTCCTCTAGAAGTCCTCTAGAGTCCTTCGAGGGAGCACAGCCCTGGAAGTGGGCACGAGAACAAGGGGGCAGGGCCATGTGATCAGGCCAGAGTGGGCACTGTTTTCCATTTCACTCTAGAATAGCCCTAACCGGCAGCATGAAAACGTTTGGTTTACACCTTTTCCTTACCAGCATGGCCTCACGTGACTCTCCTCAGTGACTGTGCCCTGTGCATGTCCAATTGGTCCTGCTACTTCCCTGAAATAACAGCCACTATCTCTGGAGGCCTACTATGGGCTAGAAATGGCTACAGAGCTCAGGTGTAGTGACAACTCACAACAAATCCACTAGGGACTGCTATCGCCCTATCGATAAACTCAGCAACCCAAGAGAAGGACAGGAGTGGTGTAAGAATGCTGAGAGTTCATTCTTTTCAACAAGCTGATGTATGCAGAGCACCTGGTTCTTCTGGATTCAAGCTGAATTCCCTGTGGGTGCTGAAAAACTCCGAGGTTTACACATCCATTGCACATGCCAACCTGCTCCCAGGGAAATGCTTCTACAAGTCGGATGTGAGCATTCTTAGAGTTCCATCATGTCAAGGTTGTGTGAAGGTAATGTCTAGTAGCGGCCCCTCTTTTTACGGTTAGGAAAGCCAAGGCGCTAAGAGGTAAACACTGCAGTCATAAGAGGGAAGACTTCAGGCAGAATTTCCTTGGAGGAAACAAGAATTGCCCTTCAGGTTTAATAATGGAGAGCTATGGGATTAGATGGAATTGTAGGCACCAAGTTACTAATTCAACTGTTAACATTCAGTTCCTATATGGGGACACATTTTATGGCCACCTCCTTGTCGTGCCCCCACCCCACCGCCACAATGCCAGTCAAGTGCCCCCCCCTTTATGTGTCCATAATGGCTTGGATGTTCCTTGTATCATTTCACTTTTGAAACTATTATAATTATCTATCTACTAGTGGCCCAGTATATGAATCTGTGCACACTGAAATTAGAATAATTATTTTAATATCACTATTTGCCCTTTCTCTGTGTCAACCAAATTCACAATTGACATTGGCGGATGGAAACACATGCGTAATTGGCACCAGTGAGAGCTTTATATGTATTGTGCATGTGTGAGTCAACTTAGCCTTTTCTAGATATAAATTTGCTTAATTAGACCTGCTTTCTGATTTAGCTAAACTTTTTCCAGCCCAGTGAAGCACCCCAACTTCTCTTTCAGATAATTCTCAGCAACACACAGCAGTAAATACCAACATGAAGCAGATTATTATTGTAGATCACGCAGGGAGAACAAAGGGTAAAACATTTGACTGCAGCAGTGTTTGACTATATTCTGTGCAATGAGAAAACTCGAAGCCATTTTCAAGGTCCACCATTCCTTACTTCTTTTCAGTCAGATCAAGTTTCTAAGCTTTCTAAGTCTCCATTTTCTGGCTAATGAAAATAGGATTCCATCGAGTCTCCAATCTACCTACTGCAGGACTTCTGTGAGGATCAAATGAGATGAGGCACGGAAAAACGCTTCACAGATATATGGTTAAAGTGTGAAATGTTTGCACCTGGCCATAAAGCAAGTCTTATTCCTGGGCTGAAGAAACTGCAAGGAGGCTAGTCCCAAGGAAAGGAAGGCAGGCATTGCTACATGACATCATTACCCTGAGGGTCACTTAGCATATTAGCCTTTTATATATACAGATTTGTCTTCACTCCTTGAGGAAAGAGTGTATTTTATTCCCCAAACTGCATCCTGAGTACATAATATGCTCTGATATCTGTTGAATAAATGCGTGGATAAGTAAATGAGTAAAAAATGAATTACCAACCTGGCAAGGTTCCTTTTCTTCCAACACTAAAGGAGGAAACATCTAAGGAGCTCAGGAAGCAGCACTGCCAGAGACAAGGTCCTGGATTTGGTAACGTGGGGAGAAACTTACTATTACAGGAATCTGCAAATCTGTGAACATTTTCCCACTCCTAGCCCTGTTTCTCTTCCTCCTGCTCTCCCACGCAGGCCTAGAACAGGCATTCTCCCAATGGTGTCTCGAGTTCAGCCTCCCCAGGAGAGGGCAGCAGAGGCCCACCCAGCTAGGATAGGACCTTGCTTTCTGGATGCTGCCCTTCCTTCCCATCCCTTGAACGGGAGACCAAAGCTGTCCTTACTGCACGCCGAGGGAGAGACTGACAAGGCCTGCTTTCGCTGGAGCCACAGACAATAATGAGAAAATAAGCAAACCGGACATATGAGACGGTGGTAGGTGCTGTGTAAAACAAAACAGTGACATGAGAGAATGGCGGGGGCAGGGTAATTAAATTTTTTTTTTAAGTGCCTGGGGAGGCTCTTCAGCTGGAGCCAGGACTCTTGGAGAAAGTGACAAGCTCAGTGGGCTACTGTTGGCTACTCAATGCTCAGCCTCCCTTAAGCAGCCCTGGCCAACGAGATGTTAGTGGAAGTTGGCGGAGTGGGCAGAGGGAAGCCTTTGCCTCCCAGAAGAGAAAGACAAGTCTCGCTGCAGAGCCCCTGCCTGGTCCTCCAGCTCCTCTGCGACCATGAGGAGGAGAGGAAACTGCTGAGAGGCAGGCGCTGAACACCACCAGCAGCCACACCTCCACACGTGCCATGTGAGAAAAGCAAGCCCTATTGGCTTAACGGGGTCACTCTTCGCAGTTCTCTTCCTTTCCCTGTAGAGCACCCCAACTTGGGCCACCAGCCCCGTGAAGATCTGGGCAGAGTCCAAAGACCCTAAAGTGGGGACGACCTTGGCATGTTCGGAGGAAGAGAGAAACGGTGGGCATGGCTGGAGCGTGGCCAGGGGGGTGAAGTCAGAGAGGTGCAGGTCTGGCAAAGCTTCGTAGCCCCGGGGTTTTATTCTAAGTGTGTGGAAGACTGCCAAAGGGTTTTAGGCAGAAGAATGACATGCTCTGACTTAGGTTTCTTAAAAGAACATTCTAGCTGTGACACGGGAAATGAGTCAGGGATGCAGGTGGGTCGACACTGCTCTGCGGCTGACTTAGCTGCTCCCACTCTTCTCTTGCCACCTTTTGCTCTAAAAGCTAGAGGTGTTGAAGTTCCCTTTCCCCGTCTCTGTTGCTTTGGAGTGAACCACATGACCCCATGAGACACAGTGGGGAGGATTTTCAGAAACATGTTCTTTCCTGATAAAAAGGGATGGACTCAGCTGGTCTGGCCCTCCTCCCTTCTCCCCCGCTTGGAGCACAGGAATGGCCGCTGGGAGTGCAGGACCCTCTCAAACTGGGTTGTCACAGGCCAAGGCCAGCAGTGGAAAGTTAGAAGCCTGGCCTGGGTGCCTGTCAGCATCATTAAACCTACTGGCCAGCTGCCAGCCTTAGTAGGTGACAAAAATAACCCCCTATCTGCACAAGACAATCTCCACCTGATCCTGACATGCAGCCTGCGTGGAAAATTATGGCTAGATTGTCAAGGATCTCCTGAGAAAATGTGCGGGTGGGGGAGGGCGGAACCCACCAACACACTGCTCTCCCCTACAGCACTTCCACCTCCAGGGACCAGGTCCTTCCCTGGCCTCAGTGCCCTGTTGTTCTCAGTGACCACAGGTGGGTGAGAGAGCAGAGGAAAGGGGGCAGCGTCAGGGCCTAAAAGGAATCAGGTGTGATGTCAGCCCAAACTCCCATATTTTTCACCTCCCCTTAAGCCAGCCTTGGTAGGTGAGAAAAATAACCCCCTATCTGCATAAGACACTACAACTTGGGTTTTGTTACATAAAACTAAATACATCCTCAGCTTACTTAGTGTACATGCGAGTCAGCAAAGAGACAGCTAAGACTTGGTGCAGGTGAAAAGATGATGGTGACTGGACTACAAGGTTTATCTCCCTATCGGTCTTTCCAGTCTAGTCTGTTTACTGTAATTGGTCTTCCAGAGTATGACACTTCCTAAATACAATCTCGTTGACTCCTCTTGGCTTAAAATCCTCTGCTGGCTCTCCATTGCCCACGCGATAAAAAACGAACCTCCTTTGTCTAACACACGCTGCCCTTTGCGATCTGTCCCCACCTTTCCCACTGTTCCACCCTTGCATTTTACACTCTTCCAATAGGACACACCCCTAGTGAACATCTCCCACATGCCAGGCACATACCAAACTTCCTTCATCCTTCATCCAACAGCCCTGAAAGGCGGGTATTCACACTCTAAGTTTACAGATGAAGAACTTAATGCTCAAACAAGTGGCACGGCCAAGACCACACATCTAGTGAGCGGTGTGTCAGGATTTAAACTCTGGTCTTTACTTCAAAACAAATTAGAGATTTATTTTCCTCGCTTGCCAAGTCTGAAGGCAGGTGAGTGCTGGGCTGTCCGGGTGCTCTACGATGCTGCCAGGGCCTGGGAGTCTTATGCAGAAGACGGGCTCTCACCCTCCTTGTTTCAAGGCCTTACGATGGCTGCTCAGCTCAACATCACATTCAGGTTCAAATCAGGGAGAAAGGGGAGAAAAGGGCGGGCCACACCAGCTTAATCTGTCACAATCTCCTCCTACATTTTTGTTATAAAAGCAAAAGCTTTCCTAGAAACCCCCAGCACACATACCTGGAGCTAGCCCATGAACACGTGGCTGCCCCTAGCTGCAAGGGAGCCTGGGGAACTGGGGAATGTAATTGTTGTGGTTGGCTTAGATAAATACAGTCCACTGCTTGGCGTCCAGCCCCCTGCTGCCCTCAACAAAACTGGTGTTCTGTTAGCAAGGAGGAAAGGGGTGCTGAGGAGCAGGTGACAAAAGGGGTCTGCCACCACTATCTGCTCAGCAGAATGGAAGCATTTGTGGGACTCTGGCTGCCCCACACCTCTCCCCACATCTGCAAATCCTTTCTTACTCATCACAGGCCAGTTCCTGTGAGCCCAGGTGCTCTTTCTTTTATCTTTTCCTATATTATTGCAGGTCGCTTCTCCCAAGAAGGGTTCCCAGAGTAGCTAATACAGCACTTCACACCAGAGGCCCTCAGTTTGTTTGTTGGTTTGCTGAAGATTTTGTTAGGATTTTCTAAACAGAGCAATAGCCACTGATGTGTGATTCTGAAAGCACTTAAAATAGTGCTTCAGGTTCCTATTCCATAGCTTACTGTGTGTGGTTTTTAATAGTTATCTAAATGTTCTATTTTGTTGCCCTTTCTACTACTGCAGCTGAGAACAAGACAGGCAGGGGCAGGGAAACACAATGTCTGATTTGAACTGGGCTTCTGTTGCCATGGTGATGTTGACAAGTAACACACAGGTGACAGGTGCTTCGTACAGTGGAGCCAGTGGGTGATGGAGGCCAAGCAAAACATAAACGGGCAACACCCATGCCTCCCGGCCTGGAAAGGACTTCCTACAGCAGCTGGTCCACGCCCCGCCCTTTAGCTGAAAACCAAATGCATGGAGGTCTCATTTCTACAAATCCTCACAAACAAGGTCTACCAGCCCCGAGTCACCCGCTAGGCTCACACTTCACAGTCTTCACTGACCCTGAGTGGGTTTGCTATGCCTAACCTCATTCTCCCTGGCTGTCTTTCCAGCCCAATTCCTCTTCTGGTCTCCATGGAGATACAAGTTCATCACCTGCACACACTGAACAGTAACGCAGGAGATGAAGTCAAGAGAAAACAAAAGCCACAGCGGAAGGGTGGCCTGGTTCAGCACCACCAGCTGTGGTCCTCAGGGTCCCCTGCCCTGTTCTTTCATCCACTCTTGGCTCTGGGAGTAGGTGGCCTGGAGGGGTGGGGAGTCCACCTAGTGGGCCACAGGTGGAAACAGCTGGCTGACCCGAGAGCCCAGGGCTGCCCCCGAAAGAGAAACAGGCCTACTGCCTACCAGGTCAGAGCTGGGGCAGCGCAGCCCTCCCACAAAGGACGCCTTCCTCCTCCTGAGTGAAATGAAGCAGAGACAGCAGGAAGGTCTGTTTTTAATGAGTGTCTTTAAAAGCCTTTGCAAAGTAGACAGAGCCCAAGGCAGCTTGGAAACCCACACTGATGACAACAGACTCTTGCTTCCAGATGCCCTGCAAGACAGAAATGGCTCTGCTAAATCCGGACTGTGGCTTTCTCCCACCTCCCATTAAAAAAAGGAAAAAAAACCCAACCTTGGGAACCACTTCAGATTGTTCTGCCTGTGAAATGTGTGGCGGCTCTAATGGCCTCGCCTGGTCCGAAGGGGAGGGGAGCAGGCAAGCGCCCAATCCCAGATGCAGAGGGCAAGTTCTCCCACATTTCCCAGGGCCCCTTGGCCCCACCATCAAGGACTCGGGGAGAAGGCGTCTGCAGAGCGCTCTGCAATTCTGCAATCGGAGAGCAAGGGCTGGATTCGAGCAGGTCCCACCCCCATTCCCCTGTCACTCTCTACCCCTCATTACTCCCACTTCCTTTCTCTTCCTTTCACCACAGAACGAAGACATGCTAGACACACCCTGTGCCTCTCCTCAGTCCCTAATCCCCAAAATAGTGTCAAGAAAACGAAACACTTGCATGAAACTCCTGCTTCTCCATTTGCTTTCTTTCACACTTTGGGCCCAGAAGCCAGTGCTTCTGTTCACAAGCGTAAAGGAGCCTCTGTCTGCAAGGAGGTTGACACCCACCCCCAGGCTGGATCCTTTCTGGTCTCTCTCAGCAGCTGAGCATCGTGATTCTGCTAATTAAGCCTTTTTCTTCTCCTTAATTAGCTGCGTCTGAATCTTGTTGGGAAGACTCGGATCCGTGAAATAGTCTGGGATAAGAATCAAAGAGAAGAAATCATCTAAGCCCAAGAGACAAAGGTTTGGGGGCACAGCTTACTCTGCTAAAAAGTTAGGTTGGCTCGGTCTTAGCAGGCAGTGAGTGACTAGCGGCCCTGCTTTGCAACCATGAGCTGTCACAGCAACTCCTGAAATCACTGCCCCCTTTACCACCACCCCACACTGCCGCCTGCACCTCCCTCCCTCCCGGAGCCATCCTGGGCCTGCCAGCGTTCCCAAGAAGAGCTTCCACAGGGCGGCCCCCTCCCTCCACCCGCCCTCCTGGGCTTGCTGACGCGCAGGGAGCCGTCAGCGGGCTGAGCTCTGGCTTTTCTGCTCGCGCGGCCCATCTTGAGGCCCAAATAAATGCCAAGTGTTATTCTTGTCTCCACTGGGCCTGCCAGCCCCTGTCTCTGCACTGTCACGCCCTCTCTGAGAATATCCTCTCAGAGGAGACAGGCTCTGGGAGAATGACAACAGAAGAGGGTTTTAGACTCACAGCATAATGTGAGCCGGTGGCAGCAAAGACGCACTTCGGTTCAGTTGGAAATGGCTGGAGGATGTAACCAGCTCCCAGGGCTCACCGGGGCCTACAACCCGCCCTGCCCCTCTACATACCACTGACCTTAAGCCAGCTGGAGCCCATGGGCCCATTAGAGTCACCTGGGGAGCCTTTAAAACGGTGGAGGCCCAGCCCCACCCCAGGCTAATTAAGTACAAACCTCCGGGTGGGCCTGGCCTCCGTGTTTTAAAAGCTCCCGGGTGAGTCTCCTGCGCAGCCGGGGAGAGTCCTGCTTCCAGATTCCCAGGGAAGGAGCTGCCACTACATTCTGGTGGGAATCTCAACATGCTTAATCCTCGCCTCACTGCTTACCCGTCCCCATGTTGAGGAAACAACCGTGGATGAAAGAGCCTTCTGAAGAAAGCTCCCTTGGGGGGCATCGGGTGAAGACATGGCCCAGACTTGCAGGGAGAACCCTGGGCTTGTCCAGAGTCTAAATTCACAGGAATGCTCCTTGGGCTGGTTTATCAAACACTCGGAACTCGGGCCCCTCCGTACTCACCTGCAGCAAATTCTCGGATGTTTTCTGGCCTTTTCAGAAACATTTCTCTGGAAAACATGAAGGGGCGGGGGTAGGGAGGGAAAGCAGGCTTTAGGGCAGGCGGCCGTGGCGAGTGAGGTTGTGCTGCAGCCAGAGGAAGCTTGTCATGTGTTCAGCAAACGTGTTCACAGAACTAGAGACCGAGCCAGGGCGGGCAGCAAAGAAGGGCAGCGGGGCAGACTGCAGCCCCACCGTCTCCTGAGTAGGTTTCACCATGAAGTTCCAAGCCTTCACAGGGTTAGTCATTTGCCCGAGTTCAGAAAGCAAGTGACTAAAGGGAGAGAGGGCCCGGGGGTTTTGTGATTCCAAGCCAGCGCTCTCTCCAGTCCTCATGGCTACCACTGCCCAACCTCCCCAGCCTAGAGGGCCTGGGCCTCAAGCACTAAGGATTTTGCTTCCCTTCTTCTCTTCCACTTCAGCTTGAGAACTAGTGAGCACAGACTATGTGTAAATAACTGTACTAGATGTGAGAGGTGGGGGTAGTTTTAAAAATAAAATGTAGCCTCACCTTAAAGAAATCAGTCAAGAAAAAGGCAATGGGTAAGTTCCCAAGTGTCCAAAGGCACCTACAGGCAGTGCTACAGGAGGATATTAGTGTGTGGGTCAGAGAGAGGAGGCTACTGAGAGCAGGACCCCAACATCTCCACAGAGCTGGCACTTGAGAGGACCCTTGAGGTGCACATGGGATTTCAGAGCAGGACAAGGGCTGAGGGACAAGAGCATGCCAGACCCAGGCAAGCCCCAAGCACAGGGACTGGGAAATGAAACCCCGTGTTCTATAGATGGTGAACTCCCCAAGGGCAGGTCCTGGGCTGTACCCACCTTTGTACCCCCAGGACCCAGAAGAGCTCTGAGGAGTGTCAGTGCCCCTCCATGAGGTCAGCGGAATGGTCAGGGAGGTCCGGTCTGGCTGGAGTAGGGGGGCACAAGAAGGGACCAGTGGGAAGCTAAGGAGGCTCTGTTATGGGTTCATGAAGGTCTGGGAGAGACATTTATCCGCAATTGCGAAGACAGTGGCGATGCATAAAGTGTGGCACAGTCACACAGTGGAACACAAGACAGAAAAGGGAATGGGGATCTACAAGATACTGCTGGGAAAAGAAGTCAGGCACAACAGAGCACAGATGACAGAAATCCATCTATATAAAGGCAAACCAGATCCGTGCTCTTTAGCAGTCAGGATCCTGGCGACCTTTTGGGGGGAAGTGACTGGAAGGGCTGAGGTGCTAGTCAGGTTCCAGTCCTTGATCTGGGATGCTGGTGCCTGTGTGTCCCAGCTTGTGAAATTTATTTGTATTTCAACAGGATGTTTTGGGGTTTTTTTTAAAAAGCAACGGTATGGATCCACTGAAGATTTTTCCAGCCAAGGAATGGTATGATTGGTGCTGTACTGGGGAAGATCCGTCTGCCTGGGTATTTACAAAAACATTTAATAAAGCCTTTCTCAAAGTTCACTCTTTGTCATCATATCTCCAGCCTAAAACCTGAACTCTCTGGGTCCCTAAATCCCTACTCTTTCCATTGTTCAGGTTCAAAATCAAGGTATAAAGAGTTCTGGCCCACCCAGCCCATGTGGCTCAGCCGTCCACCCAGGAACCAAGAAGCCATGGGTTCCATTCCTGGTCAGGGCACATGCCCAGGTTGCGGGCTCAACCCCCAAGTAGGGGGAGTGCAGGAGGCAGCCCATCAATGATGCTCCTCTCTCATCCATGTTTCTATCTATCCCTCTCCCTTCCTCTCTCTCTAAAAATCAATTTAAAAAAACACACAGACGTTTTAGAAAAGGTCCTGTACACTGTGTGTCTGAGTATAGACTAGAGAGCTGTGGCTGAGTGGCCATAAGCCACTAGGATCAGAAAACCCAAGTGGGGAGCTTGCTTCCCAACAAAAACAGTTTGGAGCTTCCGGTGGCTTGGAGTGAGCCCAGAGCAGAGACCTGCACCACCGGTGAAGACAGGTTGCTGCCCAGGAGTCCGCCCCGGCTCCTCCCTTCCTCTCTTTCACTGGAAGGACTGTCTGAAGCATCCAGTACGGAAGAGGGCCTGATTCTGGTTCATCCTGGCACCACCCAAGGGAAATAACCAGAACACCCAGAGCAACCCAAACTTCACACACTTCCTCGCCCCCTCCCACCTCCACCCCAGAAAGAGAAGGACCTAAAAGGGGCCAAGAGGGTTTCCTGTGGGGGGGGGAGGGGGCGGGGGTTCGGGAACAGCAAACGGAAAAGCCTGGTGGCCCTCCTGGCCTGGGGAAGGGGGTGATGACGAGGAAAGGGAAGATGCCTGGGGCTGCCCTGACAGCTCCTGGAAACGCCCGGAAGAGAGGCAGGGCCATCCTGACAGGTGACGACATCAACGCCCCCTTCGTTCACTCCCCAAGGATTCTCATCCTTCCTTTGTGAACAACACAGCAGACGCTGATTTGATTCCAGCTTTTATCATCTCTCCTGATGGAATTATTTCTAGCTTGGATTGCAAGCTCCCCACGATGGGAAGGCTGTTATTCTCATTTCCCTTCAGAAAAACAAGTACAGCCCAGCCAGCATGGCTCAGTGGTTGAGTGTCTACCTATGAACCAGGAGATCAAGGTTTGATTCCGAGTCAGGGCACATGCCTGGGGTTAAGGGCTCGATTCCTAGTGTGGGGCATGCAGGAGGCAGCCCATCAATGCTTCATCATTGATGTGTCTCTCTCTCCCTCTCCCTTCCTCTCTGAATTCAATAATATTTTTAAGGAGAAAAAAAAGGTACAAAAGGGCCGACCTTGACAGAGGACTCCCTAAACTACCTTTTACCCAGGCCTTTCCCCAGTCCCAAGGAAAACCAACCTTCACAGACAGGCTTCCGTTTTCCCTTGCTCTTTCCTTCCTGTGCTCTGAGAATCTGCTGCCACTTGGAGAAATGGCTAAAATATACAGAACAGTGAAATCTGGGGAAAACAAAGGGGCCTGGGAATGAAGACCCTCTCCAGGTCTTCTCTTGATAAGGGAGGGGAGAGCCCCACCGGCTTCCCAGCTCCCACGTGCAAGGCAGCAAAGTGGGAAAACGGGAGTTTGGGTCCTGGTTGGGCAACGTGGAGGCAGTAATTCACCTCTCAGAAAACCTGTAAAACCTGTAAACCTGAAAACCTGTAAAATGAAAGTGATGATAAGCTGTCTTTTGTAGAGTTCCTGGGAGGATCAGCAGGAGCGCAGGAGCCTGCACCAATGGCATCACTGTGTGGGCACGGGGTAGGGGGTGGGGGGCAACACCAAACATGGCTCCACCAGCTTAGAGCTCTGATCCAGGGAGAGAAACGGAAGACGGACAATGTGATGACAGAACAGTGTGATAACTGCTGATGTGGGACACCAACACGGTGCCTGCTAATGGAAACCATCGTTACTATTTAAACCTTGCCTATGTGATTATAGCCAAACGGCATTTCAGATCGTTCTGTTCTATTGTTTTCATCCCTTGACGCTCCCCCTCGGTTCTTAGTTTTTTGTTTTTTTTTTACTCAAACCAATGCCATACTGAAAGGAAGTTTGGGGGAAGGAGAGAGCATGCTCCAGGATGTGAAGGAAAATGGTCTTTCCCCCAAGACTTATAGAGGAGTGACTCAACTCTCAGTCTTTCTTGCAACTATGTTCTCAGGTAGGGAAGGGCCACAACACCTGGATTTTTAAAAAGTTCTAATGATTTCATTAAGAATCTCGGATGGAGAATGACGCTCCATGCCCAATGGCTGCCCATTGAGTTTCACAATGCCTGGTTCCGTCTTCCAAGTGTCACGAGGTATATAGTTACCTTGACAGCCACAGTGAATGAATATTAATATTTTTGAGACGTTAGAGGTAACTGAAGGAAACCTCTAGCGATAACTTTAGAAAACCCTGAATGCCACAAATCCCAGAGTTGGGAAAAACTAAACCTTAGGATATTTTGTGGCTTTCAGGCCCTGCAGGAAGCAATAGGGATGCTTAAAGAAGGGAGTCCCTCCGCTCATCTCTCCCCAGGTTGGGTACTATGTTGCCACTTCTTGCTCCTTGCCCCTGGAGTATCACCTACCTGAAGAAACCACTCAGCAGCAGCTCCACTTCTTTGTGGGACCTTAGGTACTTCTCGTTAGCAATGCGCGTCTGAATCTGGGGACAAGAGCCAAGTGTCACATGCTCCGTGAGGAGGCACATTTCGGGGTTCAAGCCCTGGTGGTGTGAGGGCTGGGGAGCAACGCGCGCTTTTGCCCGGCCCTGTCGCGGGGCCGTTGAGCAGTTCAGCCCCGTTGTCACGGATCAGCAGCTCCAAGCTGCCTCCTGCTCCGGCTGAAGCGCCTTAACTACAGTCGCCGGCTTGGATCTAAGTTAACGTTTCGGTCGGTCATTTCAGTCCATTTCTTGGTCCAGGTCCCTATTTTAGTTCTTCCTGCACTTTGAGGCGCTCGCCAGAGCTCCGTCCAGGGAGCCGCCGGGCTTCCCCCCGGGCCTTCCCCCCCTTTATCGGGAACGGGATCCCCTCTCTCGGGGTTCTCCTCCCTGTCTGGGCCCTTATCCTGGGGGAGCCGCGCTTGGGTGGAGGTGAGGGCGGAAGCGCACCCACCTTGTAGTCGCGCAGCTTCTCCAGCTGCTCGGCGCTCAGCGCCCCGGGGTCAGACCCCAGCAGCCCGTCCTTCAGCGTCGTCATCTTGTCGTGGTCGTCAAGGCGACGGGCGCGCGGAGGAGGCCCCGCCCCTCCCGGCCCCGGCCCCGCCCCCACGCCCGCCCCTCTCCAGCCGCGGGGAGGAGGCTGCGCGAAGCAATTGGAGCGGCTCTGAAGCTGGGGACGGCGCTCAGGAGCGTCTCTCCCTCTAAAGGACTTCCTTCCTCGCATTTGGGGACGAATTTCCCGGCTTGATGGTACATGCAATGAGCCCTTCTTCTCGACATCCTCCATGTTCAAATAGTTCATTTCCTATTTCCAATCTCCCAGAATCTGGTTCCTGACCCTGTCTTGGGCTACATGAAGCCTGGCGGCAGAGAAAGAGAATCCAGGCCTTTTCCCCTTTCCGCCCGCGGAGAACCGAACCCTTCTTCCCTCTGCCCTGCACACCCTCGACGTTGAACTATTGGATTCTTAACACGGAAGCACTCCGCAGCATGGAGTGAGCTGCGTTCTGCAAGGGAAGAAACAGTCTCAGGCTAAAGATGCTGGAAAGGACCTGGGGGAACATCCTGCTCGCAGTCTCCCCTCCTGGACTCACTTTCTTGCGTAGGTTAACTGGATCCTCGTAAATTCTAAATTATTTCTTCCATCCAAGTTGAGTAGAAGCGGGGAAAGGCGGCTGGCCTTCCAGATGCGTTCTTCTAGCATCTAATTAAGAAGGGAAGCGAAACATAAAGCCAGAGAGCTGCAAATAGCAGCCTGGAAAGAGCAGAAGCCTGGCTGTCCCCGCGCTTCCCCACGCCTCCAGGGAGCCTGCCCAGCAGAGCCAGAGAAGAGAGCCCACAAGGGGGTCTGTGAACAGCAGCCCAGCCCGCAAGGACGCAGCCTGAGAAGCAAGCCCTGCGTTAGGCCTTGGCCTTGGGGTCTCTCGGTGGTCTGCTTCCCTCCCCGTGGCAAAGACTGAGAAAAAGAGTGAAAGAGTGACAATGTTGCCCCGGCCAGTGTGGCTCAATTGGTTGAGCGTCATCCCGTGCACCAAGAGGTTGCCGGTTTGATTCCAGGTCAGGGCGCAGGCCTGGGTTTTGGGGCTCCATCCTCAGTGGGGAGCTTGCAGGAGGCAGCCTTTCATCCACATTTCCCTCTCTCTCTATCCCTCTCCCTTCCTAATATCAATAAAACAGTATTTTAAAAGAAGTGAAAATGTTGGCAGTTCCCAAGCCAAGAAAAACCCCAAAGAAGCAGATTAGGTCATGGCTACCGGCCTCTTCCCAAGACCCCATCCAGGTTAGTCACCCCTTTGTGGTTTGTGTTCTTCAGGAGAGAGAGTTAGTGGAGTGAGAGGTAGATAAGCTGCCATCTGTCAGAAGTGGGGGTTTTTCAGGCAGGAGCAGAGATTAATCAGAGGTGATGCTTCCTGTTGGCCAAGACCTGTCTCTCTCCACCCTTTACCCCCCAGAGCAGTGAATGGGGCAGCTCTAGAGGTCACCCCAAGCCCCCTGCGCCCCCTGAGCACGTGAAATGTTGCTGTAAGTGTCATATGTGGTGTGAGTGTAAAATACACACTAGATTTGAAGGCTTAGTAAAAAAAAAAAAAGTAATGCATCTCATTAATCTTTATATTGATTACATGTTGAATACTATTTTGGATATGCTGGTACATCAATTAAATAAAATATATTATTAAAAGTAGTTTCTGAGGGACTTTCAACAATAAATATTTTTCTAAAAAAATTAAAAATGTAATTTCCTCTCGAGATCCCTCTGTCCTTTCCTCCCCCCAGGCTTCTTTCTTTCTGTGTTGTTGTTGTTGTTGTTGTTGTTTTTAATGTGGCTCCTAGAAATTTTTAAATTATACAGATTTTCTGATCTGGACTGGCAAATCTACCCCCACACACCTGCATATGCATGCACTCTTCTCCTCATCCCTCACCCCCAAACCAAAAGTAATTAATTTCCTCCTCTGCTGGTCTATGATTTTCTTGTGCTTTGAGAATCAATCAAGCCTTTCTTGACTGAGCACGTCCCATGGCCCAAATCCCAAATAGCCAAGTGTGTAAGTGAGGAGCCTGCTTTTATTAGCAGCGTCTCAGTCCTCACTGCTGCCCACTGTGCTGGCCTCCTGTCTGCCTCTCCGTTTGAGATAGGAACCACTCAAGGGAAGGGAGGTTATAGTATCAATTTTTTGTACTTTCTGCTGCAGATGTCTTCGCTCTGTTTTTAATTGGTGAGGCCAGCAAGCATTTGGTGACCAGCCACTCTGCCCACACTTAGCACTACTACATTTTGCCCAATTATTCAGCATTTCTCACTTCCTAAGTCTAAACCCAGGAGTGAGTTCTCCCTTTATAAAGTAAATAATCTTCTTTGTGAACCAATGTCACCCCAATAAATTCAATTAAAAATAATCTCTCTATGTAGGGCAATTTAGCACTGAGTGCAGTGGAACAAGAAAGGGGGGGGGGCGCTTGGGGAAGGTGGGCAGAGAAAGTGCCTGGAGGACCGGGGGCTTTGAAGCCTCATTTCCTCCTGGAATGGGCCTCTGAGTCAGTGGGGCTTTCCCCCAGCCTTTACCTCCCAGGGCTTCCCTCCCTGGGGGCTTGAAGGCAAAGAGAGATGTGCCCATAGTCAGCCAGCAAAGAGGGCCCCTGAGAGGCTCCACCTCTTCTCCCCTAAAACCTGCCCCTCCTCTAAGACTAAAGCCTTCCATCTGGGGACCACAAACTAAGAGAGGGATTTTGCTGCGGGCAACTGACTCTCCAGTTGCTGACTGGGAAGAGGAGTGAGGGGAGTTCATTATAATTCATTTTTGCGAATGTTTAATATTTCAATTAATATGATTAGCCCCAAGCCTACATGAGCAGCAGGGCGGCAGATCTGCTGACAAGACACGGGGTAATGAGATCAGCGGGGCAGTGGGGTCTTCCTGCAGTCCATCCTCAGAGGGTGTGATCTGTTTATCGTCTCCATAAATACCAAGATCAGATTAGAAAAGAGGCACTGGGGGTGAGGGAGGTGAGTGGAAAGTTACTTCCCAGAGGTGCTTGCACTCTCAGTTCCCTGGCACTGGCGTCAGGTGCTCTGACCACACAGCGCTGGGTCCTCTATCACTTCCCCCACACACCCACCTTAGGAGACCCTACTAGACCTCAGTGCCCATATCTGAAGTGTAACCATGTCTACACACACACACACACACCTGCCGAATATGGCTTCAGGCCACAGACACCCGCATTACGGAAGGATGGAAAGCCGTCACAGTGAATCAGGCAGTAGCAGGAAGGACGTCTCTCACTTGGGGCTCAGATGAAGACACAGGAAGAAGAAAAGCCCGTCTCCGCCGCTCTCCCATTCCCACTAGAAGCTTTTTAAATTTTCATCCTCCCTGGAGGGTCTGTTGTTATTCATTTTAGAGAGAGAAGGAGGAGGGGGCAGGGAGAGAAACATCAATCCATTGCCTTTGACCAGGAACCAAACCTGCAACCTCTTGGTGCACAGAAAGACACTCCAACCAAACTAAATGGGCCGCCCGGCCAGGGCCCCGCCCGGAGTTCAAGGGGTGGCCTTGGGAGCCGGGCTGCCGCTCCACTCTCAGCCAGATCTCCTTCTAGCTGCAGGAGCTCAGGCAAGTCATGTACTCTCTGTGCCTTGGTTTCCCGTCTTTATTTAGAGATAATAATGGAGCCTCCGTCATAGGGTGGTGCTGAGGTTAAACAAGTTAGTAAATTACACAGCACTGGGAACCATGCCTGGGGCACCGTAGGTCCCATCTAAGGGCTGTTACTGTTACTTCCCCTCCAGAAGGGAAGCCTGCTCACTGTGACAGCTGAGCAGGGGCTGCTGGGAGTCAGACACACCAGCACCCTGTGAAGACGTCGCCCCACTCGAGGGGAAGGTGAGGAAGGAGATGCTAGGAGGCAGGGTGTTCTGCAAAAGCATTCGAGGCCCTGTCGTTGAGCCCTGCAGACAAGAGCTGCCCAGGAGGCTGGGTGTCAGCAGATGCTCCCTGCGTTGAGGGGGGAGTTGTGAGCGGCCCAGTGAAGGGGGCAGTGGGCTGGCAAGCTCCCTGAAGATCATGAAGCAAACGGGTCGTCCATACTATAGTCGTTTAGGGGAGTAAGGGCCCCCAAATGTGCTTCCCCCCCCCTCCGCTCCCTGATTCAATTCCAGTCCCACTCGAGGAACCTGAGGGGGAGGGCGAGGCAGAGAAGAGGGAGGTGGTGGCGTTTCTGCCCCATCGGGGAGCTTGACTGTGTGGCTCTGAATGAATGGAGAGCTACTCTTGCCGGAGGTTCTTGGCATCGTGTTCATCTGAGGAGTGTGTGCTAAGCACCTTCTATGTCTGAGCAAGACGCTGTGCTAGACACTGAGCAGCAAGATGCTGAATTAAACGGGCCGGTCTTCCAGGAGCTGACACGTGAGAGCTGGCGCCTCCCTGCCACCCTCCCTGCCACCCTCCCTGCCACCCTCCTGCCCACGCACCCACACACACAGCCCCCAGGGGGAGGGCAGGGGGCGTCGGCAAATGCCAGCGAGACACAGCTTCCCGGCTCCTCTCTGCGTCATCTCCCCCGCTCTCCCCTTCGCCGCCCCTGTCCGTCCATCTTTCCTCTCGGGTCCCTCTGCCCTTTCCCCCCAGGCTGTGACCTGCTTCCCTCCCAGGTGCACCTCCCTCCCCGCGCCCCCCCCCAGCCTGCGCAGCTGCTCCCGTGCCGTTCTCTTCTCCCCGTTTCCTTCCTGACTCCCGCTCCTCGTCCCCCCGATGCCGGCTCCCCTCCTCCCGGGCTCCCCGCTCCCGGGTCTGCTCCTCCAGCACCGGGGACAGCTCCAGCCCCCGGAACAATGGACCCCACCTTAGGGCTCCTCTGTAAATTCTCCATCCAAGTGCCTTGCCCAGCTCGTGACTGGGGAGCGGGCTGGGGGAGGGCTGTTCTCCGCGGGACCAGCTGCTCTTCGGGGCGGCAGGGAGTCGGCGGAGGGAGGCGGGGGAAGAGGGCGTGGCTCCCGCCCGGTTGTGCGTCCCTCTCCAGGGCAGGGAATTTGCGCTCCACCCCTGAGACTGACATCACCGCGATCGGGGAAAGGAGGTGGGAGTGGGGAGGGGGTGTGGAGGGGGGAGGTTTTTGTTGAGGAGAACGCGGCTGGAGAGCGCAGCTCCGGGACCCAGGTGACCGGGAAGGCAGGCACCCCAGCTCGGGAGCAGCCAGCGCAGCCCAGGCCCGGGCGGGGAGGGGTGGGAGGGGGGCTCAGGGGAGGACCTGAAGGGGGGGCAGGGCAGAAGGGACCCCTGAGCCCTGCCGCCATCAGAGACCAAGCGTCGGGCATCGGGGATCTTCGGACCCAGCAGAAGGAGCGGCCACAGGGGAGGTGTCCTCTCAGGGAAGCCAAGAGCCCGCCCTGCCCCACGTCAGGAGTCCCCTTTACCCCTCGCCCCCCCCTCCCCCAGGCCGTGCTGGTGACCACATCAGGCCCCTAACTCCCCATCCTCCATCCGCTTGCCCTCCTGGGGCCCTTTCCCCACCTCCAGCTCTCATCTCAGCCCCCAGTTCCCAGGGCCCCTGAGACCACCCTACCCTCCAGGTCTTGGCCATCCTGACCCCCATCCTGGGGTTTTTGCCAAATCTCTGGGAGGAGACCATTTGTTTGGGCTATGCCCCCTGGTGGCATGGCAGTGCCTGCCTAGACCCTTGACCCTGAGCCCTCAACCCCCCAGCCTCCTTTGTGTGAAGAGCTGCCCCTCTGCTCAGCACCTTGGTTAGGGCCAAAGGGAAAGCCAGCGCCCACCACCAGCCCCCCCACCCCCACCTCCACCACTTGCCTTCTTGCTGGGCAGCTCCCCCTGGCCTCCAGGCCTCTCCCTGCTCCCCTCGGCCCCTCCTCCCGGGCCGCCCCAATGAAGGAGCCGGATGCCATCAAGCTGTTTGTGGGGCAGATCCCGAGGCATCTGGAGGAAAAGGACCTGAAGCCCATCTTCGAACAGTTTGGTCGGATCTTCGAGCTGACTGTCATCAAGGACAAGTACACGGGGCTGCACAAGGGTGAGGGGTCGGGCCAGGGGAGAGGCTGCAGGGAGTGGGCTGGGAGGCTGGGAGGAGGGGAGAAGGGGCTGAGGGATGGAGTGGCTGGAAAGGGCCGATCTGGAACCAAAAGAGTTTCTGGGCTGGGGCGTGTGATGAAGGAGTTAGAAGAGGACTGGGCGAGGGTGGCCAGGGGGCCCGGATGGAGGCCTAGGGAGGGGCCCCTTAGAGAAAGAGTTGTCAAGGCGGTTGCAGAGATGTGAGACGTGGACCGCAGGGACGAGGAGGTGATGTCGTGGATGGCCACGAGGAACGAGGGAGGGATAAGAGAATCGGCTGGGAGACAAGGAGCTGTGCAGCCGTGTGCGTGCGTGCATGTGTGTGCTGAGAGTGTGGACCGAGTCTTAGTAGCCACAGCTACTACTGGGATGGAGGCCAGGACCCCGGGTCAGGAGCTCAACCTGGAGAGAGCAGACACGGACGAGGCAGGGCAGTCCAGGACTGAGGAGGGGGCCTGGGAAGCAGGGTGGGAAGGACAGAGATTGGTGACCATCTGGGAAGTGTGTGGGACTCGAAAGTGAAGAGCTGGGGCAAAGGGAGGATGCGCCTCGGGCCTGCTCAAGTGCTGTGTGGCTGAGCAGGGTCAGGCCTGGGGGCAGCACTCAGAGAGCTCCAGCCACTGGGGTCCTAAGGGCCACACGGCCTCCCCTTCCACAGGGACTCCCGCTGATGCTCTGACTTCCCCTTCTCCTCTGGCCCACTCTCCTCCCAAGGAGATGGAGAGAGAGGAGGAAACAGGGAAAATGGGAAAGAAGAGGGGTGATGATGACCAAGATGGAGGGAGGTAGAGGCGAAGGAGAAAGAGGGAAGGAGATCAGCTAAGGAAGAGAGGAAACCACACTACGCGCACTTGTCTGGCAATCTACATGTCCCTTCTCCTCCCCCACAGAAAGCCCCACCTCCCAGCAGCCCCCGTGTTCTCCTGCTCCCATCACCTCCACTTAAGCCTCCTGGACTCTGGGTCTCAGTTCCAGGTTCATCAGCCCAGAGATCCCCTGGGCAGAGTGTTTCCCCCGCCCCAGCAGGCAGAAAGGGGCAAGAAGGGACCAGCTTCCCAGAGCTCATGCTCCTGGGGGGGGGGAGCTTTGAGAGAGGGGAGACCCGGGACTCACCCCCACTGGTCTCTCTGCCCCTGGCCCTCCTCAGGATGTGCCTTCCTGACATACTGTGCCCGCGATTCAGCCCTGAAGGCCCAGAGCGCCCTGCACGAACAGAAGACGCTTCCAGGGGTGAGTCCCGGCTTCCCAGGGCCAGGGGGCTGAGAAGGGCCTTGGCAGGGGCAGGGAGCCCACTACCTTCCCAAGACACCGAGTGTGTTTCCCACCTCCTCTCGCCATCAGGAAGTCCTCTTTCCATCAGGAAGTCCTCTCTCCTTGAGCTTCCCTCTTCCTTGCTGAGGGCGCATGCATTTCTTCTCGCCTGGACAGAAGCAGTTAGCGGAGTAAATGTGACCTTTGCAAGGCCCAGAAGCAGCCCTTCCTCTACTTCCCCAGCTCTCCGTAGATGACACTGGGAGGGAGGACTAGCTGATTGGGAGGTTTGGGGAGAAGACTTTGGACACCAAGTGCGGGCAGAGTGCGTGGGAGGCACCCAGGCTCTGGGGGAGGAAGTCTGGCTGTGGAGCTGGGCACCTGGGCCCTCCTGGCCTGGCATCATTGTGCAGGCTTCTGAACTCGGACAGGCTCACCTCGTCTTCCAAGGAGAGAAGAGCGAGGGAACAGGGCCACAGGGTGTCAGGGTGGAGCCGGGCCTGGGCAGGTCCAGGCTGGGAGGAAGCCCAGGGGGCAAGGCAAGTGGAGCAGCCCCACAGTGGAGAATCTGTGTGTGGCCTTGCTCCTGCAGGAGCAGAACTCTGTCCCCTCCTCTCAGCCAGCCTCACAGTTTGTCCCAGGCCTGGGCTGGCAGGGGCAGGCGTGAAGAATCTCAGACCCTCACCATCACCACCACCACCCACATCATGGGAAGGGAGGCGAGCCGTGCGCTTTTGCTCCCTAGCTGCCTCTGTTGTCACTAGCACAGTGAGCCCCGGAAATACTTCCCGAAAGCTCCCTCCCTCCATCCTTTTAGCTAACACTTGCTAAGCACCCCTGGGTGCTGGAGACTCCTGTCCCTGCCTCTACTCCTCCTCCTGTAGGACATGGAGTGCGGGCTGATTCTCCATCTCTTCCTGGGAAGGAAGTAGACAAAACAGGTGGGGAAAGAGGGTGGGGTCTTCTAGGAAAATGAGAACTGCTTCAACCGCTTCCAACTCCCAACCCTCCAGGGTCTGTGACCAGTCCTCTCTGGCCCTCAAGCCTGAGTCTGCTAGGACAGCAAGTCAACAGCCAGCTCCCTGCTGTCACCCACTGCCTGATCTCTGTGGGTGGCGAGGCAGCCCAGAACAGCCATTGCTTACAGTTAAGGTCTGTGCATGTGCGTGAACGGGCTTGGAGTCCCAGGAGCACATATGTGCACACAAGTACCAGTGTGTGGCAGCCAACGTGCCGGGTGTGTGGGATGGACCCACGCATCCCTGGGAAGCCCGGTTCCTATCGCACTACATGGCAACTTTCCTTCCTCTCCCTTTTCTCTCTGGAGGCCCCTGACAAATCCGGTTTTCACTCCACTGCTGTTTGTCTCTTTTCCTGTCATCTTCCCGTCTCTCAGAGCCTGCCCCTGCAGAAACAGAGGGGCAAGGGAGAGGGGGAGGAAGGGAGAGGGGAGCTGGGGTGTGAGCCCAGGCCCCCAGGGCCAGCTGGGCGCTGTCCCCTCCAGCTGCCTGCGTGGCTCAGGAAGGGCTCCATCCTGGGTGTGGAGACATGCTGCGTCCCCTTCCAGAGGAAGCAGGCCCAGGTGGGAGGGGAGGGAGGAGGGCACCCCAGTTAATGATTGTCTAGCCTGTTCCCCAGCTCCCAGGAGATGCAGACTTCTCCACCTTGGCCCTGGCCCGAGAGGGCAGGATGCAGAGGGACCTGGCAGAGCCTCTTGCAGGAAATGAGGGGTTCTATCCTCCAACGGGACCCTCATGCTGGAGGCTCGGGGGAGCAGACCAGGGCGGTCTAGGGAGCAGAGGGCCTCAGGTCTTTTCTCTGCCCCTGGCAAGCATTGACTGTGTGTGTGTGTGTGTGTGTGTGTGTGTGTGTGTGTGAGCTCTTGCATAGTTGTGCTGGCAAGTCCCTCCTGCTGTGCAATCCCCATGCCCTCCTTGTGCAGGGTCTTTTCTAAGGGGCTCATGGCCTTCTCTCCTTTCTGCCCACCGTGGTCACTCCAGAATCAGGGAGCTGCCTCCAGGGTCTGTGACCAGCCCTCCAGGTGATACTCCAGGTGATCTTAGGTGAAGCTTCGAGCTGCCCAGAGAGAGACCTGGGCTGGGCCTCTGACTGCCGAGCCCCATTTCCTTTCTCTCCCCTAAGAGTACTGCCTGCTCTGCCACAGGTGCCTGGATTCCTCCAGGGAGGGGATGTGGCCTCCTGGAGGTGGGTGTGAGGGGCTCCCCCTGGCCTGCCTTTCCTCCCCTACTTGGGTCCAAATCCCACTCTGGGGACATGGGCTCTCGGTCAGCTTCTGTTGGGTAGTGGACTCAGGTCCCATGGAAGGACCTGCGTGTGGTCTCTGACGCCAGGCCTGCGCCCCCCGGAAGAGAGAGGAAGTGGGGTCTTACAAGTGCCCACGCTGGAAGGGGCTCTCAGTCCTCTCGGTTGGAGTATAAATAGCCCCCTTCTTCTCTGGGAGGTGCCTAGAGGCCTTATCACCTGGCAGTGGTAGCCGGGGAGAGAGGCACCAGGGCTGGGTTGCTAGGTAAACAGAGCCCAGCTGGACTCAGGGGAGGGGGCAGGTGTGCCTGAGCTGAGCTAACAAAGACTCACTTTCCCACAGGAAGTGCCAGGAGGAGAGGAGGAGGCTGGCACGGGGCACTGGGGCCACCAGGGAGGTTGCCTGGGAGGGAGTGTGGGAGCTTCTGTCGGTGTGGTCTGTGCTTCGGTCTGCACACCCGTGTGTGCCTGTGGGTGTGTACTGATGTGCTATTGCTGTGCCTGTGCGGGGAGGGGCAACCTCTCTCTCTGGCCCCAGGTTCCCCATCCCCAACTAGAACAGCAAATCCCCAGGGGCCTGCTGGGAAGGGGTCAGTGCAAGCATGAGAATTCCCGGACACTGTGACCCTGGTTCTGATGTGTGTGTGTTTGTGTATGTATATGTGTGTGTGTTTGTATGTGTTTCTGTGTGTGTGTTTGTGTGTGTGTGTGTTTGTGTGTGTGGTCTGCCGGCTGAGAGGCCTGTGAGGGACTTCCTGATTGCTTGGGTGACAGTAGAGGACCAGGAAGGTGCAAGACCCGGAGCCTGAGCATCTGACTCCTAGCCCTTGCTGTACACACACACTCCCTCTCTCCTGAGGAGATGGGACCGCAGAGGGATAATCCCAGATTGGAGGAGGATAAAGCTGGAGGATTTGTGTGACCCCCTCACCAGCCAGCTGCTCTCAGATCCAGGGCTGGGGGCGGGGCAGGACTACCAGTTGAGGTGGGGCTTAGATTTGATTTGATCCCCTGGCCAGCAGAGCCCAGGCAGACGGACTGGGGTACCCGGGAAGAAGGTCCAGGGTGGGGTGGGGGACTGTGGTTTCTGCCTGCTCTGTGTCAAGTGAGGGTACACGGGCCTCCAGGCAGGAATACTAACGCTGAGGGGAGCCTGGCCGACGACCTCCTGAGCCGGCTGTTCTGCGGAGGAGACTGAGGCCCAGAGGAGAGAAATGACTTGTCCAAGGTCACCCAGCTGCTGGGTGGCAGGGCCAGTCCTCCAGGCCCAGTGCCGCCCTGAGGTCCCTTCGGCCCCACCCTCAAGAACGTAGATGAATCATTTTCTGGTTAACTGATTTTTGGTCGCTGGAACTAGGTCTGCCCTGCCATCAAATGAGTGGGGTGACTAGGTGTATCCCCATTGGTCAAAGTCCTTTATTAGCAAAATATGCTCAGATGGGAAGACGGAGCCCTGCCCCTCGCTCTCTGGGCCCCACGATGCTCCCCGCACCCCTTTCCCCGCCCACTAAGGAAACCAACCTGCAGGAGTCATTCCCAAGTCCTGTGCCCGACATGACCCCGGGAGTGGAACTGGGGGGGTCTGCATTTCCGCTGGCGGCTGCACAAAAGGGAGTTACTGCTGAGAGGGAGGAGGAGCGCTCCGGAGGACTCCGGGCACAGGGAGCATCTTGAAAGGGCGGGACAGCAACCCTCCTCCCGAGCTGTCTGACTGTGAGACACCGGGGGTTTGATCAGGAGGCGGGAGGGAGGAGGGGCAGCACGGCCCCCCGCAGGGCCAGCTCTGCAGGCCTCCCTCCCTCCTTCTGGGTCCCCTCCCCCGCTCAGCCTCCTCCCAACCCTCCATCCTCAGCGTACCCTGTTCCCACCCCCCTCCCCACGCCTTCCACGGTGTGCGGAGCAGCAGAAGTGATGACGTCACCATGGTCGCCAGGGCGACGGGGACGGATAAATCAGGCTGAGTGGGCGGTTGCCATGGCGCGCATTCTCCCGTTGCCACGGAGACTGGGCATCTGCTCCCTTTGTGCTGCCCGAATGCCTTCCCCCTGGGGTCAAGAGGTGTAGGGGGGCAGGAAGAGAGGCAGACACTCCTCTAGGGGTCAGAAGGAAGTGGGGGCATCTGTGGGGTCCCCCTCAGTGTAGCGTCCTCTTTGGGGCTTTGATGGGTGGCCCCTGTTGCTCCTGTTGCTCAAGTGCGACAGCTCTGGAGGACCAGCCCATTGGCTGGGCTCCGTCTCGGGACCAGGTCCTGTGGGCAGCTCCCTTGCTCGGTTGTTCGGCTGAGGAGAGCAGCACCCATCCCTGGCCATGTCGTCGGGGCCTCACCTGAGCCTGGTGCTGTCCCCATGACATTCTCCTCGACACCCACTCCTTCCCCGGCTTCTAATCCCCTCTGGTCCTAATCCTGAATAAGATTAGGCCCCATCCCTTCCCTCCCATCAGCAAGTTGGAAGGCTGGGGAGACCTCCCGGGCCTGGTTCCCGCCCCCACCCCACCCCACCCCCAGCCCCTTGCCTCTCTGCAGGTCCTGGCCTGGGGGAGGGGGCTCTTGGGAGTTGTGAGGAGATCCCCAGCACTTGCCTTCTCTTCTCTCCTTTAGATGAACAGACCAATCCAGGTGAAGCCAGCCGACAGCGAGAGCCGAGGAGGTAGGTTCTGTACCTTTGGACTCAGCCCCTTTCCCTCAACCCGCAAGGCCAGGGTTTGGAGTAGCTGTGGGACAACCTTTCTGGAGGAAGAAAGTCAGAACTGTGAAGGGTTCCCAGTCAAGGTTGACATAAGAGTCAGTGTGGCCAGAGGGGAGGTGATCCAGCCCATCATAGAGATGGCAAAGCTGAGGCCCAGCGTGGAATGCAAGTCCTTCAGAAATGGGATAGGCCTTCTAGGTAACTACCCACCCCACAACCATCAGCCCTTTCACACCCAAAGCCATTGGTCCCCAGGGTGAGTGTCTGGAGCTCCAGGGAAGAGCTGAAGGGAAAGGGGGGGTCCCTGCCTGTCCCGAGCTGGGGCAGCGGAAAAGCAGCCCGGAGGCCCTGAACGTGCCCCTCCTCCTGTGCCCTGCCCCCAGAAGACCGGAAGCTCTTTGTGGGGATGCTAGGGAAGCAGCAGACAGATGAGGACGTCCGGAAGATGTTCGAGCCTTTTGGGACCATAGACGAGTGCACGGTGCTGCGGGGGCCAGATGGCACCAGCAAAGGTAGCCCACGCCACCTCCTCCTCACGCCCAGCCCTCCGGCCTCCTGCCCCTGACCCGCTGGTTCTTGAGCAAGGGGTTCTGTGGAGGCCTCACCCTTCCCTCCTCGCCCTTGAATTCTCTAGGCTGCGCCTTCGTGAAGTTCCAGACCCACGCAGAGGCCCAGGCAGCTATCAACACCCTTCACAGCAGCCGGACCCTGCCGGTGAGCCCCTCACGCTCCCCCGCCCCTCACCGCCCACCCTCAGGCCCCTCTAGCCCTGGCTCAGAGGGGCCAGTCCATTCCTGACAAGATCTTCGAATTTATTGGGAAAGAATTTTCTGGCAGAAAAATCGAACTTGTTAGGGACACCTTCACATTTCAAATAGCATCTCCCTGCCTTTTGTCTCTTGTCCCTGTCCCTCATCTTCAGTCCAAATGCCTCCTCTCCTACCTCCACCATCCCTCAGCCTCTTCTCACCTCCCACCCCTTTTCCACCCTCCCACCCGCACCCTCACTGGCTGGGCCTCAGGACGCTGACTTAGACGCCCCACATGCCCCCCGCCCATGAGCAGCGGGTCAGTGACTGAACTCGTGGGGCGCAGAGCAAACACCTGCCCCACAGCTGGCTGCCTCCCTGCAGCTCACCCCCAGCAGGGGGTCAGCAGGCACCCAGCAAGGGACTTGCTGCAGCGCTGGGCAGAGAAGCGCGTTCCAGATTTAGGCTCCACGACAATCCTCGCAAATGTTCCAGTTTGGTTTCTGTTTGGTGCAAACTGGTACTAAACCTTGAGGCTGTATCCCCTGAGCATGAGGCCTGGGGTGGGGGCGGAGAATTGAGGGAAGGGGGTGGGGCAGCAGCAAGGCCTGACCAACCTGAGATTATCCTGACCCCACTCCCCCACCCACCCCCCCCACCCCCGGGAGGGAAGCCAGGGATGCAGGCTGCATTCCGGGGGCCCTTCCTTTCAAGCACCTGCCTTGGTTGCCTTCCTCAGTTTTCTGGCCTCTTGCACTTCCTGGCACAGGGGGGTGGGGGGGGGTGGGGGGGGAAAGCTGCCCATTGGACGGAGGCGCACTGATGGCTGCTTTCCCAGAGGCCAAGCTGTGGTGGTGGGTCTGAGCCAGGGCCCGAGGGCTCTGGGGGAGAGACGGCCTGTCCTGCTGACCGCATGTGGGGCCCGTGCCCAGGGTGCCTCGTCCAGCCTGGTGGTGAAGTTTGCTGACACGGAGAAGGAGCGAGGTCTCCGCCGAATGCAGCAGGTGGCCACCCAGCTGGGCATGTTTAGCCCCATCGCCCTCCAATTTGGAGCCTACAGCGCCTACACCCAGGCCGTGAGCACAGCCCCTGGCACTGGCCCATCCCCGCTCCTCCTGTGACCTGCCCTTACCCTCCCAGTGCCCAGGCCCGGGGTTGGGCAGGGAGCCAGACAGGGCCTGGGCCCACGCTCCTCTCCTCCCTGCCCCCAGCTGATGCAGCAGCAGGCGGCCCTGGTGGCGGCTCACAGTGCCTACCTCAGCCCCATGGCCACCATGGCTGCCGTGCAGATGCAACACATGGCCGCCATCAATGCCAATGGCCTCATTGCCACCCCCATCACCCCGTCCTCAGGTAAGGTCCAGGCAGGGCTGGGCTGGTGGAAATGGGGCAGGGCAGGGAAGCAACTGGGGCCGGGGGTGGCTCGGTCAGAGAGCAGCCTGCGCCCTCCCTCTGCCTGTGGACTTGCTGACTGGCTCTCTGCATCTGTGTGTGTCGGCTCCTCTGCTCTGTCTTTGTCACTTTCTCCTCCCAGGAACCAGCACCCCTCCTGCCATCGCTGCCACGCCTGTCTCGGCCATCCCTGCTGCCCTGGGCGTCAACGGCTACAGCCCGGTGCCCACCCAGCCCACCGGGCAGCCTGCCCCTGATGCTCTGTATCCCAACGGGGTTCACCCCTACCCAGGTGGGCGTCTCTGCTGCCCACCCTTCTCCCAGCTGCCCTCCAGCCACCACTCCCCTCCGGCAGCTGTGACATACCTCCTGGCTCCAGGCCCGGGGTTCGAAGGCCTCCTGCTCTGTCACCCTGGGTAGGGGAGCCAGGGAAGCTGAGGTGCAGAGAGGCAAAGGGACTTGTCCAGGCTTGCACAACCAGTTACACTCAAGTCTTGCTAATGTCAGGGCAGCCAGTGCATGCTGACTCTCTCCTTTCATACCCGAGCCCGGGTGAGGCTCGGGTCCCCACCTGCTGGCCTCTGCTCTGCTCTCTCCAGCCCAGAGCCCCGCGGCCCCCGTGGACCCCCTGCAGCAGGCCTACGCGGGGATGCAGCACTACACAGGTGAGCCCGCCAGGCCCGGCCTGGCCCAGGTGGGAGGGATGAAAGGCGGAAAGAGGCCCAGGAGCTGGGTCTGGGGCAGCTTCTTCTCTGACACATCTCAGCCCTGCCAACTCCATTGCCTGGGCCAGGGGTGGGGAGACAGGGCTGGCGGGGAGGCTGGGGCCAGGGCGCCTCAGGAGCCCCAGGAGCTCTCTGTTTCCCCACCCCAGCAGCCTACCCAGCAGCCTACAGCCTGGTTGCGCCTGCGTTCCCGCAGCCTCCTGCCCTGGTCGCCCAGCAGCCCCCGCCTCCGCCCCAGCAGCAGCAGCAGCAACAGCAGCAGCAGCAGCAGCAGCAACAGCAGCAGCAGCAGCAACAGCAGCAGCGGGAAGGTGTGGCCTGAGCGGCCCAGCTGACAGCCTTGGGGATAGGGGTGCCCTTGCCGAGGGCTTGGACTCCCTCCTGCCTAGCCCAAGCCCAGCTCTGGCCCGTGGGTGGGGAGTGGCGGCTGGCACCCTGGCCCCATGTTTGGGTCAGAACTGAGGGTCCTCCCAGGACCTGCTCTCCCAGGCCTTTGCTCCTGAGTCTGTCCCCCAGGCACCAAGCTCTTCCTGTCTGTTGCCACCCAGGCCCTGACGGCTGCAACATCTTCATCTACCACTTGCCCCAGGAGTTCACGGACTCAGAGATCCTCCAGATGTTCATCCCCTTTGGCCATGTCATCTCAGCCAAAGTCTTTGTTGACCGGGCCACCAATCAGAGCAAGTGTTTTGGTAAGAATATGATGACCTGAAAGAGAAATTATGGCACATTTTTGCCAGATTCTAAATGAGGACAATGCCTGATGCACTTGAAGCACTTAGAGTTGCTGTGGGCCCAGGATTTGAGATCCACACTGCACACCGCACACCCCTCCCAGCGGCTGCCCAGGCTTGTCTCCTCTCCGGAAATCCAAGTCCCCTTTTTCCTTATGACCCGGTAAACCCGCTCCATGAGTTTGGAGGCTCTGCAAGGGGATGTCTGGTTTCCGAAAGGAAGGCTTAGGGAGTCTAGTCTGGTTGGTTGCCTTCAGGCCTCTGCCTGCAAGGCTCAGGGGAGAAAGCCAACATTCCTGTCCTCCTGCTTCAGAAGTCCTTCAGGGTAGGGGTGGGGGAGGCCAAGGAAGGAGCTCCCCCTCAGAGGAAGCTGAGAAGGTCGCAGTGTGAGTGGCTGGGCTACTGCACTCTCAATGGTCCATCGAGGAATCCTGCCTGCCTGCCTGCCGTGTGCTGGGCACTTTTCTAGGCGTTGAAGGGACCTGCAGGCGGCAGGGTGGTGCTGGGAAATGAAAGTGCACAGGAGGGAGAGGTGGGCTGGGCCGGCCTTATGCCCCTCTCACCGCAGGCTTTGTGAGTTTCGACAATCCGGCCAGCGCCCAGGCTGCCATCCAGGCCATGAACGGTTTCCAGATTGGCATGAAGCGCCTCAAAGTCCAGCTAAAGCGGCCTAAGGATGCCAACCGGCCCTACTGAGGGCCCCAGGTGGGTCCTGTTCCTGTCCCGTGACTTCTCCACAGCTGGTGACGGTGGTCTGTGTTCTGGGCACACACTGCAGCCAGGCCCTCCCTCAGACTGCTCCCTCTCCTCACCCCATGGCCTCAGGGATGCCCTGCCTCTGGTTCTTTTTCAATCATCCAAGTCTCACCCCCCAACACACACACACGCAAATGTGCACACACACAGAGAGTGACCCGAGAGCAAAGCAAAGCATATATCTGTGTGCACTCCCCAGGTCTTCCCTAATATCTGGTCTCGTTTGTCTGCTGTGTCCATGTGTCTGTGTGTGTCTCTCTGGTTTTCCTTTGGGTTGGAGTGGAATTGTGGGAGTAGGGTTTGAGGAGGGTCATAGACTCACTGGCTGCTGGAATATCGATTCTGAGGAGCAGGGACATCGGGTCCCGGTGCCCTGGACTCCAGGTGATTTTTCATGTGGCCGTGGACCCATGGGACAGTGGAGAGTGCACAGAACAGACTCGGGGGAGTCCCAGCCTCAGGCCTTCCGGGAGCAGCTGAGGTTCAGGTGGCGGAGGCTGCAATGCTGGCCTCCTGAGAATTTCCCTGAAGGGGCCCCTTCACCCCACAGCCCTCCACCCTCAACCTCATGGCCTGGAGCTGTGGGCTTATGTTACTTTTATGTTGTTTAACCTCCTTTGGACCAAACCCCCGAAAAAATACAACCCAAGGACAATACCCACATTTTCTGTTTCTCCCCCTTTCCCCCCAATCCTGGCTGCTTAACTCCCCCCACCCTGGGGGCCCCCAGCCCAGGGCCCGTGTCCATTGTCGGCCGAAGCCCCCATCCCCGGACCCCTGCTCCGGGCCCCTGTAAGTTGCATGGAACGAGCGTGTTGTCTTTGGAGCCGATTGTTTGTTATTTGGGGAGGGGGCCGCGGAGGGAAGCGCCCCCAGCCCAGGGTCAGGGCCGGGGCAGCTCGCGGGATGTGCTTGGTTGACAGTGGTTGGTGACTGTGGTCTGTGTTCTGTGCATTCCTCCCTGGCCTTCTTTGTTTCTTCCCGAAAGGAATGAGCACTGGGGGCCCTGGGCTCCCCCGCCTGCTCTGCCCTCCCCTTTGCCCTCTGCTCTCTCCTCAGGTGTCTTTCCCAACAG